>VZRX01005070.1:119498-261250 GCA_013398075.1 Notiomystis cincta | reverse complement strand
CCCGCCGCAGGCAAAGCGCCGCGTCCCGGGGCGCGGGGCCGGGACCCCTCCGGCGGGGGCAGCGAGCCCCGGGCCGGCTGTCTCAGACATCCACGGAAGATGAGAGAAACGCAAGTGCATCTCCCGCCGGGCGCTTCCTCAGCAGGCCTCTGCCCGAGCGAAGGGGACAGCCATGTCTCCTTCCTTGAAAATGGTGCTTCTTTTCTGGCCGTAGCGGCGCTGAGGAAAAGATAGAGCCCCCCCGCCAAATCCAGGGATGCTGCAGAGTGAGGAGTCCGCAGCACTTTGGACGGGAGACCTTTGCGAACTTTCTAGTGCTTATGATAAAACGCCGAGTTCAGAGGGACGCGGCACCTCTGATTTAGCCCTGTGGTCTCTTTCGGAGAGGAGCTGCGGTCTGTGCTGTGCGTTTCCGCCCTTGGCACTTTGTTTTTCAAACTCCCGGGTAATCTTACATTGACTCGTCCTTCTGTCTTGATGTCAGGACTCTGTCCTGGAGCTGTCTTGTGTCACGGATGCTCATGATGTCTCACTCTCCCCCTTTCATTGTCTCCATTCACCTACAGTACGTTTTGCACTGCACAGGACTCCTATGCTAATTGCAAGATATTTCAGAATTTGGTATGGAAACAAATGTTTATCAGCTGTCCCATTTGTTAATAGGCAGTGCATCCTGTGTTGAAAAAGTGCATTGCTTCCCTTAGTGTGAACTTCCGTGGAGAGGCATCCTCCTTACAAAAGAGGATTCTACAGTAACAATAGAATATATGAGCTCTTAAATTTCTACATAACATGGAAACTACATGACACTAGGCTTACCTTCTATATTCTTTCTGTTGTACCACACACAAACACGTTCTCGCTGATAAAAATTTTGCCTGATGAAGGCAAACATTAGACAATTGATAATTCCAAGAGTTTTTTTTTAATGCTAACCAACCAGTAAACAAAATGGAGAAAAAAAAATCCCAAAAACTTGTATTAAACTTGGTTCATTTTTCTTCTCACAGGAGACAGAGGCAGACTGACGCATGCTCATTGCATGCCTCCTTATCTATTGAAAATAAAAATACTTTAAAAGGCTGACAGGCCCAGCTGAAGATGTAGTTAGTTCGTACTGTTTCAGTGTTGGCCTTCACATTATTCATCTTAATTCCAAAAGCATCTGTTGTAATTAAACAAAAAAGGCCAGGGAACAGCTTTAATGAAAGAACCATGAGAAAAAGGGAGCAATTACTATTTTTGGATGGTCTTTAAGGATGTGGCAGCATCTCTGTAGATCTTGTAAAACTTTACCAGCACAGTTCATTGATAAATTGCTGGGTGTCATGCTAGGCCTTCTGAACTTCGAAATAATAACCATTTATTCAGTAGTTGCCTATTTTCTTCTAAATAAATTCCTTCAAATACATTTAAAATGCCCCCTAAGGATAAAGGTTTATTTCTTTGTAAGCTGCTTGTTGAATCTCAGTAACCATGACATTTAAAATTTAAAAGATAGAACAAAATGAAAAGGATTGGGGAGGGGGAAAAGAGTGACTAGTCTTTATGTACTTACCATCTTGATTTCCCAACAGTCTTGAAGCACAGGGACTGTAAAGTACAGTGTTGTAATCTGGGTTGTGCTGGACACATTGCACCAGAACTCTTGTGTGTTTTGCAGCCATGACAGAAATAACCTCAGGCACTATTTCCCAGAGGAGCCAGTGGGACAGGGTCCCAAGCTCTCTGGTATGATTTCACTTAGGAGGCGCTAGTACTCGCATCTTGCCACCTCCCTGGGAAGCAGTGTCTTTGATCCCACTTAATGGATATACTGAATGCATGTATTTTGTTCATTTGTAGCTAATATATGACAGTTTTGCCCAGTATCTGGTAACAGAGAAGGGATATGACGAAGACTTGCTGATTCTAGCTCCAGACAGCTTAGACTTCTGGTGAGTACATTGAAAATTATGCAATTCCTTTATGCTGTAACTTTTACAAAGCTCAGAAAACAGCTTCATTTATTAGGCAGTTGATGTTATGATTGTCAAGCCCAATGGATAAATCCAAAATTACAGTTTTAAATATTTGTTCTAAGAAGTATTTGTCATGAGATACTTCTGTCGTGGTTTTTTGAGGAGAAAACTGAGCATCCAAGCTTGCTTTGTGCTTCTTGCTGTCTGGACACAAGCCTTTTAGTCTCACTCTCTCACTTTATGTATCTTCTTTTCTTCTGCATTCTATTCAACAATAATCATTAGATTTTAGTCATTTTTCACTCAACAGATGTTGTTTTGTTTGTGTAAGGTAGAATAATCCCAACAGCCTTCTGAGGAACCGCAGGGAGGTTAAATGCTAGGAGGTAGCCCTTGGGTGGCACATCAGGCACAAAGCTGTGATGCAAAAGAGTGGAACCCAAGTTCCTGCTCTGAATTCAATGGTCTCAGAGCAGGAACTTTAATTTGAATCTTCATCTTTCAACTTTAATAGGTTATTATCTAGGTCATGGGGATGAAGACTTGAAGGCCAGATAATCACTAGATTTTTTAAGGAAAAACACATGTTTGGCTTGGTTTTTTTTTAATAATGTGTCATTCTTGTGTATGTGCTTTTAGAATGCAACATTTGACTGGATAGTTTCCAGTAAGATTGATTTCAACTGCCATGAGACAAGCAGTGTATCTGTTTATCATATTTTGAGGCCTATGGAGCTTGAAATCCTTTGTTCAGCTCTAGATATCTTGGGCTTGGTTTCTTATTGAAGCAGGAGTTTTATTAACGTGGACCTGCAAGTCCACAGTGCTGGTAACAAGTGTGTCATTCCTGCATGTCCAGGAATCATTCATGAAAGGTTGGGATCTGCTTGCTGCCCTCATGGCATATGTTCTTTCCTTTGGGTGCCTCATAGAGGATGAAGGTGCCATTACTTCCTCAGTCTCATTTATTCATTTGTATTCTAACCACTGAACTCTGAATTAATTTTTCAAAGAACCTAAGCAAATGAAGATTCAATTAGCTGGAAGATAAAGATTTATTAGGGAGAATTAGAAACTCTCGCCAATGTCTCCAACACTGTCAACTCTTCCCCTTGTTAGTGCTGGCTAACATGGCAATTCTTCTGCTTCCTGTGTTCTTAGCTTATTCAGCTGCCTCATTCAGAGTGATGTTGTACCCCTCTTTCTGTAATCACTGGTGTTATCAATCTGGTAATAACTAGAGGAGTTGCGACCAAAAATATTTCTTTAATAGAAGTGACTTAAATATCACACTGCTTAGTTTTATATGTGTGGACCTTAAACCTCCAACCAATGTATATGAACAGTCCCTGAATTTACTGGACATGGAACTGGGTTTATATAGTAGGATTTTGCTATGTAAGGAAAGTCCAGTCCTCATTGTAATATTATGCACTTTCTTTTAGAGAGCATTGTTCAAACATGGAAGTATTTGAAGGATTGTGACTTGTTTGGTTTTCTGTAGCATCATAGCTACAGAAGCACCATAGCTTCTGTAACTGCATATCACTGATAGATAAGAAGAGAGTCCTCTGAAAGCATTAATTTTTTGTTTGTTCCTTAAAATTAATTTATTCTTAGTTGCAAAGGCTTGGTGTTGGACATCGAAGAAGGAAACTTCCTGAAACTTGCGGAAGATGGAACAGTTTTAAGGTAATATTGACAATAAATCCATATTGTTAAATACACTAAAATTTTATCCCCTTCCTAAACACCTTCTCTCAATTTTATAAATATTCCAAATTCTTATTTCAGCACACATTCATTTATTAGATGTAAAAGTTTAAATACTGTTTGGTAATGTGGTGCTCAATTTCTCTTAATGTTACATATGGAATCTTTTGGTAATGTTTTGATGTTAGCTGGTAGTAAATAATATGTCATTTTTAATAAAATCTGAGACTTTGAGGATACGTCAATCTTGAAAGTGAATTCATTTTTTTGGTGGCTACCAAGGTACTCTTTGTCCAGTTCTGCTAAAATCCAGAGTAAGGTTTTTCTTTGGATTGAGAGTAACCTGGCTTGGGAGGAAGTGCTAATGACTAATACTAAAGACTGGAATGACTGTTGACTTTAATACGTAGACATTCAAAATTCTGCATGTTTACTACATATAATTTAAATAGCCTGAGAAAAATTAAACATAGATAGATAGATAGATAGATAGATAGATAGATAGATAGATAGATAGATAGATAGATAGATTAAAAAGAAACTGATATATTCACTTCCAGATTTCTAGGAGGTTTCCTCTTAAAAGCTGTTTGGCTTTCAGTCATCATTTTCAGTAAATCCTTAGTTCTTCTTCTCCTCCTTTTTTTTTTTTTTTTAAATACAGAAGACTGTTATTTTGCATCAAAAATCTGAAAATTAAATATATCTAAAGTATATAAATTTTATTCCAGAATGAAAACCTGTGTAATTTAGTATGCAAGACAGACTTTACTTTTTTGTTTTGTTTTGTTTTTGTTTTTGTTTTTTTGATAGCATGTAGGAGAAGGAGTTTGAAGAGGCTAAGGAAAATCAGATCTCATTAAAAGAAGAAAGAAATACTTCCAAAATTCATTTAATAGCATGAATTTTGGAGGACCAAATGTAGAATTCAAGATTACAGGGTATACCTCATTAAAGGGAGGAGTGGTACAGGGTTACCTCTCCTGGTATTGCATGCATTTGCTTCAAAATGGGACTCAGTTTGGTGGTCCGACTACTTAATTTTTAATGCCTGAAAAGGCTTGTATGTACTTATGTATTATAGAGCTGCTTGCAGGGCTCAGACTAGCACTTTTCCATAGTTCTGCCCTGCATTCTGTGAATGTTACCAGGCTTCAGAGTGATGTATAGGCTTTCTGCACTGTGCTTTATTGTGCAGTGCATATTGATAGCTCAAGTATAGCGAGTGTCCTCACACAATTGAAAACATTCGAGCACTACAGAGTGATTGTGTTAGCAGGTGAGGCACTGTAGCTGTGCCCCCAGCCAACCAAACCTTTGTGTAGTAAGGCTTTTATCGAGAACTGGAATGTATATGATAAAAGCTTAGCAGGTCCTGGGAAACTTCTAAGCTATAAAGAGAGTCAGTTTTGATCAGCTTGCATGCACTGTAATTCAGTTGCAGTGTGTTACTTTGCACAAGTAGTAATTCGGATGTTTTCAGCCCTTTTCTGTTTTGTTTTGTTTATAAACAATGCATCGAATAGGGCAAGCCATGGTACAAAGA
Organism: Notiomystis cincta; assembly: GCA_013398075.1. NCBI lineage: Eukaryota > Metazoa > Chordata > Aves > Passeriformes > Notiomystidae > Notiomystis > Notiomystis cincta. The sequence continues at coordinate 256,030 of VZRX01005070.1, read as the reverse complement.
GCATGACTTCTGAAGAGATCCTGGAGATCTATGGAAGGAAGGAGTGGAAGCATTTTAATACAGTCAGTGGAATGGTTTCACGCACAGGTAGCTATACTTTAGCATGTCCTCTTCTTTGAAATTGCTCTGGTCCCTTCAGTGCCTCATACTATTCTTAACACAGATTTGAAAAAGTACTTGAACTGGGAGTTACTGGAACAGGTAAATGTATTGGTGAAGACTTGATTTTTATGCATTTTTGACTTCTAGTACTAGAATTCACCTTAAATTTATTTCATGATATTTACTTTATGGTAAGACAAATGAGCTGACATTATAGGAGTGGTGATGGGCACACTGTCCCTCAATGAAGTAGACTGATACAACCAGCATCATGATTTAACCCAAGCCAGCAACTGAGGACCATACAGTTGCTTGTTCACTCCTGCCCTGCCCAGGCCCAGTGGGCAGAAGAGTCATAAAGAATGGTAAATCTCATGGGTTGAGAACAATTTATAATTGAAACTAAATGTTATAATAATAATATATATACTAAAAATACTACTAATAATTATTGTAATGATAAGGAAACAGAGCCTCAGAACCCAAGAGGAGCAAGTGATGCACAATACAATTGCTCAATACCTGCTGACTGATACTCTGTCTCATTTAAGACAAATCTTCAATTTTTCCTAATTGTTGACTTATTGCCATCGGTACCATTACTGGAGGTCTCTGTGCAGGTGCAAAGAACAAAGCAGATCTGGAAACAAAACTTCTCCCCTTGCAGTTGAAGTTCCTTGTGTTTAAGAAAGGAGTCACTTTGAAGGAACTGTGGCTAGGTTTGCATTCTTGTTCTGTGTTTCCTCTCTGTTTTACTTTGATCTTGGCAGTTGTGAGTAACACACAGGAAGTCCTTGCTTAAGGTGCATTTTGTTATGTAATGGAGATACTTTCCTTGAGATTTTGCTGACTGCAAATGTAATGCTTGTTCTAAACTGCAGGTAATCTTTTGCAAAAGGGAGGAAGAGAGAGGTTTCCTTTGATCATATGGGCAATGTTCTTTCTTTTTCACTGAAACATAAGCTCGGTCTCTTTTGTGAATATTAATCCCCACTTTGCTGACTTATCCTTGAATATACCTAAGAGACAGGACAGACAAGGTCATGGAAAACCAAGCACTGGTTATTTCACTCCTTGGACAGAGTTGTTGAGCAGGACCTTAGTCTGGGGGGACACTTGCATGCTCCTGATACAGTCCTGTTTTGAGGACTCATGTAATAATGTGAGCATCTTCCCCTTGGGCCAAGGCGCTGTCCACAGCATGTGTGTGCAAAGGACATGACTGTGTCACACCTGTCCAAATGTCTCTGAACTTCTCAAACACTTTTCTTGTGTTTTCACTGCTACGGAGATTTTGGAAGAGTTGAATAATACCATCCTGACTTAAAACTCATGGTTCTCCCCCTTTTCTTTCACCTGGGCTTTTAGAATCTTAAAATGTCTTATTAAAATCTCACTGCCTTCATATAGGTAAACAACTTTTAGTTGCCAATTATGAGAATCAGAAATTAGCCTTTGCTAACAAAGATTGGGAAACAGATAATGCTTATTACCAGTAAAATCCGAATAGGAGCTTGTATTATTATTATTTAAATGTAATCTTTATTTGTGATTAAAGCATACTATACAGGGTTGTTTAAAGTATATTTTCTAAATTATTTTTTCCAGCTAAATACTATTTGTATGATAATTATTTTGACCTGCCAGGAGCTCTCTTGTGTGCAAGGGTTGTGGACAGCTTAGATCAGGTAAGAACTGGATTGTTTGAAAATTATGTATTGCATTATCTTTTTCTTCAACCACCACATCTCTTGCATGCATTATTAAATGCATACAAATTGGGTATTGAACAGCATCAAGGTCTTTTTCTCATTTGGACTATTCCACGTTGGTCTTACTGTATTAAAGTTGTCTCTGAAGATTATTGTGAGCTACATGGCATTTTCAAAATAAAAGTACTTCCACCAGAGGGCACAAATAACTAGGATACTAATAGAAATGTGTTGTTCCCTGAAGTTTACTCTGTAGTATGGAGAATGTAGTTCTTAAAGTCTCCTTCAATTATGCATGATGGTACTTGAAGTAAATATAAGTTTTCTGAATTATACAATTTGCTAATTTACAAGTTCTTAAAGAGCTGACAGCTTCACTTTATCCTTTTTTAAGCTTGGTTTTGTCCTAAATATATTGTTCTGTGCACACAGATATAAATATACCTCTGGCATAGTATCTTTTTAAATTTTTTTTCCCTCTGCTAAATAGTAAATTAAATGATTAATGTGGAAAATACAATTGCTTGAACCTTTTTTCAGTGCTTTTTAGATAGACAGATAGAATGTCCTAAATTATACCTTTAAAGTTTGATGATAATTATTTTGTTGTGTAAAAAGTTTGAATGTTTAACTTGCATGCAGTTGGAGGTAGGAGAGGATTCTTCTCATAGAGTAATTGTATTGGTGTCAAAATAGTACTGAAGTAGTCTTCTGGCCAGAGGTACCAAAATGCTGCAGACCTGAAAATTGTCAATACTTAACCTTGTCTGCAGAGTGAGAGTCAGAGCTGTGAGATGAGTGTCTGGGGTCTCTTTGGATATTAGATGGCTTGCTGCTTTAGCCTTCACTCCAAAATAGCATGCTGAGTAGATTGCTGCCTAAGTCCAAGTGCTGCATGAAGAGTTAGCTAAAACTAGCTTATCAGGGAAGCATGGGGGACAGGTGCTCGCTAAGACTCTTAATTTTCTGCCTGATTAATCTCCTTCCCCTAAGCTGTTCACAGCTTAGAAACCTGTTGCAGTTGTGACACCTGTACTGTATTTATTTTATATTTAATTTAGACTCAGCACAAATCTCCTACTTATTAAGAGAAAAAGCACATCATAGCATGTGTGTAATAAGCTTTCACATCCAGTTACTAGTTCATAGGCTGGAGCACCGACCCTGGGTCAGTGCCATGTTCAGCCAGAGGGATTTAAACCTGTGCTGTTTCTCTGGAGAGCCATGAGAAGTGGGTCATGCACCCTCTTTATCTCCTAGCAGTTCTCGAGTATTGTACTGGATGTCAGCCCAGTTTCAACAGGAGGGCTGCAGTAATTCCCTGGAAGGTTAGCATCAGCCACTTAAGAAAGATGCAAGGCAGGAGATGGTCAGCCTCTCCACCCCAGAACTCATGCCTGCAAACTGCCCCATCCTAAGGATTAGAAACCATCACATTTTCTTCTTCCACATTTCTAAAAGAAAGTAGAGCTGTTCTGTGAGCCTGCTTACGAAGTGCTGTTTTCTTACCATTTCTAGACAACATTCTGGGTTCAAGAAAGCTTTCTACTGGAAGCAGAACCAAGAACTGCTAAGTTTGGATTCAGAATGGGTCTAGACATGAGCTGAATGCTGGACTACCCTGCACTGTTAAAAATGTATCTGGTTTTGCTGTGTCTGGAGCCAGAAGTCTTATGTGTTTTCAGACAAAGCATGGGAGCTTCTTAGTGTTTTTAATCTTCACACTGATGAGCTAAACAAAACATTGCTTTGTCTCAATGGTTCAGCTAATAAAATCACCTTTTGTAATCACACCAAAATCATGGTGGACTGCATGGTCATGCACACAGTTTTCTCTCTGCTTTTTGGGAATCAGTTTTCCTTTCATCTTGTATGCAGTGGCTGAAGATTTGCAAGAAATTAGTTTAAGTTATTTTAGTCTTCTATGAGTTCAGATGTTTCAAAGGAAGTGTACCCAGTTTTAAACTAGTATCCATCTGTCCTCAAAATAGCACTCTGAGGATCTTTTGGTAAGAGAAACAAGCAAAAAAAACCAAAACTCCAAATGAAGGACTAAGTCAGCCACATGGAGTGTGAGGGGAGAAGACAGTTGAATCTGTCTTGAGAAGAGTGCTAGCTTAGGCTACTTACATTGCCACTAGACAGATGGTCCCCAGTGTCTCCTGTACATAGCTTTGAGTAATCACCCTTGGTTAGCATCCTTGGCTAGCTGAAGCTGACATAGGAAACTTTTTCTCTTTATTAGCTCTTTTATGTATTTCTGTGGCAGTTTGCTATAGGAATGGGTTAAAAAAAACCTCTGAAAGCCACAGCACCACATCTTTCCTGCTCTTAACCTGTAGAGCTGATAGATGATAAGCAAACTGCCATAGTGCTTGTCAGTTATTCACAAAAGACCTTGTTTGTGTGACTTGCTGATTGTGAAAGTAAAGGCAGACTGTTCTCTGGAAGCCTCCATGGCAGGTTTGGCCTGAAATAGCAGTTTACTTCAGTATATATAAACTACATGGTTTTGGTTTTTGTTTGGCAGTGATAAGGGTTTGTGTGTTTTTTCAGTTTCTGAGTGTTTCCCTCTCTACAAAATGGTTTATGCTTTCAAAATGGCTCATTATTCAGGTATCAGTGCAGGTATCAATACACAGAGGGCAGCATTTCCCTGAAACTGCTAACAGTTGCCTTGAAATTTATCCTAATGTAGATGTGGAAGGCCTGTAACAGCATTACAGAAATACTTTCCATGACACATAAACTCAAAGACTATACCACCTGCTTTACTGCTTCCAGGTTACTGTGTAACTGAGCACCACTTTCAGGCTCTGTAGCTAATCCTCTGCTCTAATACTGGCTGGCTGTGTAATTGCATCTGTTTCATTCATCATTACTAAAATTTGTGGAGTTTGAGAGTGCTGTGGTGCTCAGCTGGTTGAGGTTTTCCTCTCCTATGTGAGAGGCTGAAGGGGCAGCTGAGGTCAACTGGAGCTCTGCTATGCCTGGGAAGCTTCCTAGGAATGGCAAGAGACTGTTAACAATTGTGGATCACCTTCCCCTGTCCTTCTGCCAGAGCTGAGGTTCAGCAGTCTTCAGAGCACAATGCCATGAAGTGCTGCTCAGCCAGCCTTCTGGAGGAGTATTTTGTACCATGTTTGGGGTTCTTGGCAGAAGGGCATTGCCTCTAAATTATAGTGAAGGGATTTCCCAGTTAAGGTGGAAAGTGGTATGAATGCCAGGCTGCGGATAATGTCAGCATGCTAATTAAGTTCATCTGCAGGCCTAGGCACTTTTTTTGTTTCCCCAAATGTCAGTGGGATTCCCATTCTGTAAGCTGCTGTTCTATCTGATGCCTCTCTTTGCTGTAATGTTTTAGAATTCCTCAGGAATATTAATCATTTCTCCTTTTCCTTTCTTCCTCCCATCATAACCCTCTAAAAGAGGGACATAACTTGTCCACAGTTACCTAAAGTTAAGTGAGGTACTACTGAATCCTGATACACTGAATCCTACTGTCTTAAGACTGTCTTACTCCATATAATTTTGTTAATTCATGGCATTTCTGTCATTGTTTCAATATGAAAGCTTGTAATAGCTGATACTTGATAAAATGACTAAGTTCCTTTTGACACTTACAGCATGATGGTCAGAAAAAATATGACTTCTGGAAGGACATGGTGGCTGCTATCCAACACAATTATAAAATATCAGCTTTTAAAGGTAAGTGGGTTCACTGAAGACTCACTATAAGAGGTGAAAATATTACATGTGCTTGCCAGAACAAATATGTTTGCAAAATACTGTAGGCTACTCAACACAGCTTTTACTTTCCAAGTTTATAAATAGTTGTATAGTAGACACATGTTTTTCCAGGAATAAAACATCTTTATCATTGCTATTTCTGTTTCATTTCACTGTTTTGATATCTTTAATAACATTTCTGATGTGTTATTTCACTCAATATTTCAATTTTTATTGTTATTTCAACTCATTTTAGAAGGAAAATGGTTTCTTACCGTGATTGACATGGTAACGTGGACATCCTTGAACTGTGTTTTGACTCTACTCTGATCTTGTAGTGATATATAAAATCAGAAATTAATTGGGAAAAGAAATTCAAGTACTAATATTTGAAGATTTTCTTTAGCTCTCTTAGTTTTGGGTAGAATTCCTCATATAGTATTGACAGAATAGAGAGGAGATTTTGAACTTCCTAACAGTTGCAGGGGACCATTTTTTACTAGTAGTGTTTCTCCACCCAAAATCAACATTATAATAGTGTAACAAATTGGAATTGGAAAATGTCTTTGATACCCTTCAGCAAGAAATTATTTTCCTTCCTTCACAGACATAACTTCAGAGTTACTATCAGGCATATAAAATAATAAGTTGATAATAAAGATTAACCATTGTGTGTGCACGCAGTTAATTGAAATTATTTTTAATGATATTTCTTGTAAACTATTTATATTCAGCTCATTCTGAATTCTGAACTATTAGAATTACCTTGGTTGATGCAACATTCACTAGACACAGGTGTAGTCTGCACCTTCTTAATACTTTTTGTTCACCTCAGCTGTCCCACTTGCTGTATTCCTTTCAAATGTAATTGACAAAATTGTTTCAGAGAAATTCCAAGCAAAAATGGAAATTGATACCAGGATGCAAATGGTAAAAACCAGCAAGACATTCCCAAAGTGTTTTGTTTGTTGTTGTTACTGTGTTTCCATTGGAGCTTAGATGTGGTGGTTATGAATTGCTCTGGGAACTCATTGGTACACAAAATAAATGTATCCTTTCTTTTCTGCTCATACAAAATCAACCTTAATCGACTGTAACAAATTTTTTAGAATTTTTTTTAATTCTTTTCTTCAAACCATGACAGCTCTTTTTTAAAAAAGGTGTGGCTCATGCAACAAAATGGATAATTTTTAAAAGTGTTCTTTGGAAATTAATGAGATCCAAAAAAAGTCTTAACTTTTAAGTCATACAAGTAATTGCTCAGTTTCTCAGTTTTATTTATATGTAAGTGCCTGCTTGTTGGTACATTTGGACATTTATGCTTATACCTATCAATCAGGTTCCTATTTCTATATGTAAACCTGGAATCTGCAAATAAAATTTGTGATATGACTTAATCCTTTCTAGCTTCTGTCAGAGGCACACACATAATAGTGCTTAAAGTGCAGGAAAGTATAGTAACTGATAGGAACAAGTTTTATTGGATAAAGCTCTGTAATATCAGAAGTGAAACCATATAGATTATATGCACCACTTAAAGATAGGGTTATGCTTCACAGTGGTTTTATTTTCCATTTAAAAACATGGACCAGGAGCTAAAGCACTGAACAGGGAGTCTGAAGAACCAGAGATAATTTCTTCCTGTATCACTTACCAGTGATTTTTCCATGGAGCATTTCTTTTTGCTTCAGGCCCCTCTGTGAAATAAGAATAATGGTACTAATCTTCTATATCTTCTATCACTGCTGACAAAGATATTTTGTTTGTATCAATTTCACGTCTAACGTAACTTCCTGAGGAAACTCCCAAACCTGGCTCCCAACATCTACATACCAGGACGCCCCAGTGTCTTTCATAGCCCAGAGCCTGGCCTTAAAACCACAGGCTTTTGACTTAACTCCATGTCTTGTAGAGGGTTTAACCCTTCAGAGGAGAGCAGTGCTCAGTAACAGTTAGTCAAGGTAAAATTCCAAAAGCAAACTTTGGTCAGTAGAGGGGACGCAAAGTTCCCAGGTCGAAACGCCGTCTCAGCGGCGCCGTTGGCAGTGGCGGAGCAGAACGACTGACCGCTTTATTTTCTGGAGTCCACCGAGTGTTTGCAGTTCACTTTGATTTGTTGTCGCTATGCCCTCGTGTCTCTATGTCCCTTCTCTTTTTCACAGGATTTTTTTGATCATAATCAGGTGTCTGATGGATTTTGCTTTTCATTGTCTTAGCTATGGTAATTGCCTTAGATAATTGCCCTATGATTTTTTTTTTGGATGGCTCTTTCAGATAGGCATGATTGTCCTGACTCAGTTTGATGAAGGGTATTAACCCACTCTTCTCCTTGTAAAGAAGAGAAGAACTGAGGCTTGCAAAAGGAAAGTAAGAGGGTTCTCAAACAGTCTTGTGTTATTTTAGACATTCTGTTGTGAAAAATAATTTGAGAATCCATTTTATTCTCAATACTTATTACTGGAATATTTTGTGACTGTAAGGTGATTAACATTACCTTGACTGTGTTGGATTTAGTGGATATTTTATAGATGTTGGTAAAGAGCAATTTTAAAGAAAACATCATGGAATAATGTATTTTACACTATTTAACTATGTGGACGTATTACAGAAACAAAATGTGCTCTTCAGAAGACTAATAAGAGCTTGCAGTACTGTATCATTATTTCCTTGTGAGAAATTTCAGATTTGATGATTTTTTGACAGAAAAATCATTAGCTTTTTTAGGGAAATGTTACTAAATATAACTTCTTAAAGCAGAATTTTGTAAAATTTCTTATCTTAAAGGTTACTTTCTCTCTCCTGAAGACTTACCTTTCTCTGTAATTTTCCTGACACTTCTGAAAACTGTAGCATCTGTGGCTATATAGTTAAAATTATATATTTGTAATATTTTCACTCAGTTTGTAAGATTGTATTTCAATTTGCAAGTAAAGAAATCATGGCTGAAATGACAGTAGACTTCATAAACTGACCATATAAAGGCTTGATGGAATACACAGGTTTTTGATCACAAGTTCATGGTCTTGGCAGAAGACAATGAATCTAGACATCTGTGATGTGTGTCTTTTCTCTTTAATACACAACTTCAGATATAAGAAACTAAAAGCAAAGATGCTTTTCTAGCCGAAAAACGCAATCTTGGAAAAGTTGTGCAAAATGTTAGTAGTTCCTAATGTTGATGTAGCTGTGATGAGATATCTTTGTCTTAATTGTGGAAACTGCAACAAAGAAGCAGGTAAAAAGTAAATTTGTTGCATTTCTTTGCTGTGCTTTCCAACTAAATACAGAAGGGATTGTTTGGGGGCTTCATGTTTTTGATCATGTAAGGCTTCAGAAATTTCAGTACTTCTTTAGAAGTGATTTTATACTATTACAGGCTCTTAAATTTTCATTTCAATCTCATGTTGGATTTTCCTTCCTTTAATGCCCAAGATCCAGAAGAAATGATGGTTTTGGAAGGGCTTTATCTTTAGATAGATTGCTGATCTTCTTGTGGAGAAAATACTAAAAAACAAACTTAAAAATCTTACAGACCCTCTCAAGTTCCTCTCTAAACTGTAAAGACAAAGCTAAAATCAAAGTATAAGTTGTGCTTTTGCCACAATTTGCTGTATCATCTCTAGCTTTTCAGTTTTAGGAGTTGCTTTCTTAGTGACTTAATATCTAAGCAATTATGAAAATACTTTAAAAAACCAGGTATGATGTACCAAGCCATAGACTTATTTGAAGTCCCATATGTTCGAGGAACAAAGACATAAAGGACAAAACCTGATTGAAAGTGGATGGATGCATGGATGGAAAAGGTTAATGAACTATGCTTTTTAGAATGCTGCCTGGGCCCAGTTTCTTCTAAGTTAACTGGAATCGCAAGGCAATGTGGTCCTGAGCTGCTGAGCACCAAGCATCTCCAACAATTTCAAGCATGTGCTTTGGCATACATTTGATATGTAAAGTAATTAACCATAAGCCTGCTACCAAGTCATATTTCACAGCTCCCATATCCAGTTGCTGTATTTGTTTCTGAAACATGTTGGTTGAGTGGATGGGCAGCAGCACATACTGTGTTTAAATACTGGGAAGTGCTTTTGAACTAATGTGAGTGACTGCACAGGCAAAGAGTTTAAGTGCAAAAAGATTTTTCTTCAAAGATCTGTAACTAATATTTGTCCTAAAACATTAAGCTAGAAAAGTGAGAGTAGTCAATTCAGACTCAGGTGTCTGGAGTTTTATTTTAGCTTGAAAGAAAAGTGTTGCATGGTTGCTATTTATAAATGGTGGTACTGTTCTTTCTATTATTTCCATACAAACATTTGTGTGTAGTGTTTATAATAGTAGCACAGATTTACTTGCCTTGGTTGATCAAATAGGTCTCATTACTCTCTTTATTAAGCATTAATTATTTTACTGAATTATAGCCTAAACCACATGCTTCCTTATCCAGGAGCATTTAAAAAGAGGAAGAAAAAAAATTCTTCACATTACTTTCATGGTAGGTCTTTACAGTTTCCAAAACATTATATAGTTTTGCTAATGATGGATCAACCATCAAGCAAAAGGTATCCTAGCTTTTTTTATTAATTTCAGTGTATTATCAAGTATTTAGGATATTGCTGATTTCAAATGTGCACAACATAACAAGCCTAAAGTTCTGCTTTCATGAAGAAATGGTAAAATAACAAAAATTTTAAATATAGGCCTACATACTTTCAGTGCAAGTGATTAAAAGCTTCTGTTTTAAAAAAATGAAGCTAGCCATAGTAGTTTTAAGGGTTCATAAGATTTGATGTGTATGATACTTTTAAAGCACATGAATGGCAGCTGTCATTGGAAGAAATGTGTGATCAAAATATTATGGTTTCATAATTCATAAGCTAACTTTTCATAGTAGCATAACAAATGAAATTACTAACATTTGTGAGACTTGTTTGTGTGCAAATATGGTAAATGTGGTTATTTATGTCTACTGACTAATTACTGCCATCATCTGATTTATCAAATAAGTAAAATACATTCCTCACACTACTGTGTTTTAAAGGAATGAACTCTTCAGGAAAAATCTGGGTAAGGATTATCTCCAGTTTAGCTGGTGGTAAAGCTGTGCTGTTTTTGTAAATGTCTGCATGCTTGTGAGGATATGTTTTTAAGGTTTGGGTTTGGTCAATGTTGATTTATAGTACTCTGAATATTGTAGTTTTACAGAATGTTAGGAGATTTAAAAATACTGAACTAGTTTGTTGCATCAATGTGCATTAAAGAAAGCCAAGTGGAGTTTGAGGCTTCAAATCTGGTTGCTTTTTCATGTTGTGAAACTTTAGATCTTCAGTAACATGTAATTTGTAAATCTACCTTTCTCCAAGGTAGTTATTCATTAATAAAAACAGTAGAACTAAATGAAAACTGTGATATTGATATGCATTCTAATAGAGTTGTCATTCATGTCTCCTCTTTGATAAAATGCCTTCAGTTAATTCAAGTATAGTGAAGTATGATCTTTATTGCTTTATGAGGTGTGATAGTTAGAAATTCTGATTTTCCTTTTAAAATAAGAAAAAAGGACAGAGACTGGTACATTATATTAATTCATAAATTTTTTATGTTGCATTCAGTCAGACAATTAATCATCATTCGAAACAAATTTTTTATGACAATTCTCTAAAAACATACAATATTATTCTATTAGGTTTGAACCACTCTCTTCTACCTTCTCACTCCTTCCTCCATTCCTGTTGCAACATTGAAGTTGCATGACCTGCTAAGGACAAATTAAATCAGTACCTGGTTAAAATGGACTGAAGGAGAGTGTGTCAGGACAGGGTAAGTGGGATATTAGATGTGAGCAAACAGGAAACCTGAGAAAGAAGAGTGAACATAGTCAGAGGAGTAGAGTCCATTAGATTCTGAATTGGGCAGTTGGAGCCATACTTGGTCATTCTCCATGAGATCAATGACAGCACTGCCAGAAGCCTGGTCAAGGTATCCTTTCTTGTACTCATCATAGGTGTACATGAGTGGGGAACCATTTTTGTAGAGTGCAACCCAAACATTTGTTCCTTTTGCATGTACATGGTAGGAGAAATAGTAAAGTCCAGGGGTCCTGCAGGTGAAGATTCCTGTTCTGGGGTCATAGTGTTGCTGCCTGTTGTACAAGATTTTATCAAATTTGATGGGGACTGTTGCTGCAGGGTAGGCTTTTGAGAGGATGACACTGAAAGCAGACACTGGCATCCCTGTCAGAGCTTGGTTTACTCCTCCTTTTATGAATGATATCCCTGATAATTCACGAGACTCTCCTGCTTTAACATAACCTTCAGGCATCTGTGGGATTGCAGCTTGGCCGGGGGGACCGGGAGGACCTGGGGGGCCGGGCAAGCCAGGCTCGCCATTGCTGCCTTTAGGCCCAGGGGGTCCAGGTGGTCCCATGGGTCCACTTAAGCCTTTGGTGGAAATGCCTGCTGGGCCCGGCAGTCCTGGTGCTCCTGGCTCACCCTTGGCCCCAGGGGCTCCTGGCAGGCCAGGGGGGCCAATGGGGCCTCTAATTCCAGGTATTCCTGAAGGCCCTCTGGGGCCTGGCTCGCCATTGGTCCCTGGCACTCCCTTGGCTCCCTGTGGACCCATTGGACCAGGCAGCCCAGGAAGCCCAGCAGGGCCTGTATCACCTTTGGGACCTGGGAGACCTGGGTGTCCCTTAGGACCAGCAAGACCCTGCTCACCTGGGTATCCCGGTTTTCCCTCTAACCCTGGTAGGCCTCGTTCCCCCTTGGCCCCTGGGAATCCTGGGTGGCCTGCAGGGCCCATGTCACCTTTGGGGCCAGGTAGGCCATTGTCACCAGGCAAACCTTTGAGTCCGTGAGGGCCCATGTTCCCTGGTGGCCCAACTGGCCCTGGTTCTCCTGGCAGACCAGCTGGACCTTGGTCTCCTTTAGGTCCTGGAAGGCCAGGAGGACCTTCAGGCCCTCTGTGTCCCTTCATCCCCGGCAATCCTGGCTTTCCAAAACCTGGGAGTCCTGGAGATCCAGGCAACCCTGCAGGTCCAGGATGTCCCTTGGCTCCAGGGATACCTGCTGCTCCTGGAGGTCCCATTGGCCCAGGCTTGCCAATGCCAACTTCTCCAGGTTCTCCTGGGAGACCCTGGGGACCTGGGAGACCAGCTGCTCCGGGGGCACCTGGAAAACCTCGGTCACCTTTCAGACCTGGCTGACCTGGCAGGCCATTTTCACCAGGCTTCCCTATGCCAGCAGGACCAGGGGGGCCCCGGGGGCCCTGTGGGCCTGGAAGACCCCTGCCACCTGGGCGGCCTGGAATGCCAAATCCGTTTTCTCCCTTTTGTCCATTTATACCAGGGATCCCTGGCTCTCCTTTCTCACCAGGGGGGCCCCTTGGCCCCTGAGCTCCTGGGGGACCTTGAGGTCCTGGCTTGCCAGGGACAGTCAGTCCTGCGGGGCCGGGAGTGCCGGGGGGCCCCTGTGGCCCTCTTGCTCCTGGGAGTCCAGCAGGTCCAGGTTCTCCTTTCTCACCGCTTAGTCCTCTTGCTCCTGGCTTTCCTGGTAGACCTGGCACTCCTGGCTTTCCAACTGCAGAGAACCCAGGTGGTCCTGGGGGACCAGGGGGGCCTTGGGGACCCGGGCTTCCAAAGCCTGGCTTTCCTGCAGGACCTGGTTGTCCTCTTGGTCCAGCGGGGCCTGGGGGACCAGGGGGTCCTTGTTCCCCCCTTACCTGCACACCTGTGAGAGAGAGGAAACCAGATCAACCGGGGCATCTACAACATTTACAGGCAATGTAGCATTGTGGTGAAATGCACAAAGGGTTAATTTAACTTTGAACCTGGTAGAAGTCAAGTTTCAGCTGCTGTGCTGGTCACAGAGAACCTGGCATTCAGAGTGATAGTGTTTCACAGCCCTTCCAAGAACAAGTGCAGATTTGTTGTAAATGTGAGATATAAGGCCACTAGACTTTTTATTTTTTTTTCTTCAGTACATTCAGGGTCATGAGAGATCTTAAATGCTGTACAAGTAGATCTAGACTATTCAGTAAGGAAAGAAAAAACCAGACAGGTAACAGATTTTAGCATGTCCTCAGAGTAAATGAATGAAATCACAGAAAGCTGTCTGTGCAGGTGTAGCAGCTTTTCTGAAACTACTTGATGCTACATTTAACTAGTGAGAGTTATCATCTTCCCTGCTCCCTAATTTCAGAAGGGGGCCATGGCTCTGGTTCTTTTGTAAACATTTGAATGCTATACATTCAAATACTATCTGAAAGACTTTTGTCTGTCATAAAAAATTCACACAACAATGGCAACACAACTGTTAATTCATTTTACTGCTGTCAGAATTCTGTTGCTGTTATGGGGTTTTTTTTACTACTTCACTTTCTTAGTTACCAAAACAGCAGGTGGAGCCACTTAACCAAATGTCACAAATAGAGGAATAAACAAGCTCATTGCTTAGTTTTCTGTGTGCCTTGGAGGAGCCTGCAGCTTCATGTTGGAATTAGCATGCTGATTTGTTGGAAGTTACATACAAATTTAACACAGATACTGTGAAACAACTTCAGTAGTTTGCAACAAGTGGCAGCATTATAGAAAAAATGGCATATCTGCAATGGATGTTAATTTAGAAAGTAATTTTAAAAATAAAAACTGAAGGATGCAAAAAGAGCCTGAATTCTGTTTTTTATAGTGAAACATATTCTATTAAATGCTTATTTGGGAAAGATTAATAATTGATCAACTATTGTACCAGCTGTAATTTTTCCTTTTGGTCTCACAAAAAGACCAGTGTATGTATTACATATATATGCACATGAAAGTTTATACAATGGCTCTCAGCTGTCTCTTAGATAATAAAATGCATTTTCTAATCTGTGGCTAGTATTGTTGAACCAAAAATGAGGTGAAGGAAGAAACTATTCTTCTACATTTTGGGGTTTTTTAAAAAATAGTAGAGATATGCTTATGAAATAGATTTGAGTTTGGTTTGTTATTGGATCTGCAAGGTTGCCTTCTTCCTGTATTGACAGGGAAATTTTTCTTATCTAAAAAGTGCAGAGAATGCATTTTCTTTTCTGCTGATGCATAAAATCAGCACAAATATATATCAGCTTATTTTTCACATCTTCCTATCTCATCCTTCTTAAGGCCATGAAAAGGAAGATAGCTGTTAAAATCCTTCACATAGAAAACAAGCATGGTGTGTGATTTATTTGTGATATATTGGCAGTGGGTTTTTTAGTGGCAAATTGCATCAGATTTAAGCTCAGTGTCCATCTCCTTACTGCTTTTACCATAGTTTAGATGCAAATATCAGTCCTAGGTTCACAGTGGTGGGTCCTGCCAATTTAGCATAAGATGTTAAAGGCATTGTCAGCACTCATGTTGTTATAGAGATTTTCTGTGAACTGTATTGTTCCAAAGTTGTTCTGCTTTTAGATTGAAACTATAATTTTAATTGTGCTGTCTAAAAGCAATGGTTATTCCTCTGAGGAAAGGACCTGCAAAATCCATTAATGAAGTAGAATTTATACCAAGAACTTGAAGTATTGATTGGCTACTCTTTTACATGTCTCAGCACATATCTTGATGCAAAATTGGTTTACATACTCTAGTGCAGTCAAACCTCATATATGTATTGAATTAAATATGTAGACTTTAGCATAACTTGCAGTAATGGTTTATTTAAACATTGCTGAATAGTGAGACCTCATTCAATTATTGTTTTCAACTCGCACTTCTCAAATATTTCAAGCCAAAGAGATACTGGTTAAAAATTTTGTTCTGGGGAGCTGTCAGGACCAAGATTAAAAAAAAAAAAAAAAATTCACCAAACTAAATAAAGCTTTAATAGGCTTTGTTTGCCAACAGAAATTGTGTGATCTGTTTTATGTTGTCCTGAAGCACCAGGTTGGGTTTAGACTGAAATTTCATTTGCAGGCTGCTTTTTGACAAAACTGTACAAAGCAAAAGGATAATTTATTTGTACCTGTATCAGTAGAAGTCAATGTTTGGTGATCAAATAGGAAAAGTAACCTATGATGACAAGCTTGTCATTGCTGCTTGCATATGGAACAAGTCACTAGACTAAAGATGGATGATTTGGGTTTGTATGCTCCTGTTTTATTCTTCCAAGATCATCTCAGATGAAAAGTGATGATCTCTAACAGCCTTCCTTCCCTCTTTACATTCTTCTAAAAACTCTATGGGATGCTTGTTTTCCAGACTCAAGAATAACAGTCCTCCATTTCCATGCTTGCTCACCGAATGAAAATGTGTCAAGCACTTTCGAATGACTGCACTCACATGTCTGTTATCTGTAGGCTATTCCTGCTTTTGAGGTCTACTCTCCTGTTACCTTCCCTAAATATCCAGCATTTTATACTTCCCAGATTTTGATATAATCATTCTCATTCTAAATATGAATTTTCACTCACATTAGAATCTGTGTTAGTATATAAAGTGAAAACCTAGTTCACAACAATTCATTTCCCCCTTTCACACCATTTTCTGTCTACTCTGATTCTTGCTTAATTTGTTGCTGGTTTCCCCCTTTCCAAATATTTTCTATGGAGGGGGAAAGAAGAGCCACTATGAGGAGAAGTAAGTGAAGTATAGTAGAGGATAGCCAAGTAAATATTATACTTCACTTAAAAATAGTATAAATATGTAAATTATTCTGAGTAAAGTCATGGAAAAACACTATGAAAAGTTAATGAGGAAGGAGGGAGGAAATGCAGCATTTAACTTAGTGAAAATTCTAGTTAGCTAAATCCTCAGAGTAGCTGTTTATGTGCAAGGACCTAAATTTGATCTGGGAGTGCTGTTAGGATTGAAGTCCTTGTGCTGAAGACAAGGGGTGAAAAACTATGACAGCATTTTGGTACTGCCCAGAAGAGTATTTTGGGGGTAAGGTTCCCAGCCATGCTGCCCTCACTTGGTTCTTACTGCAGAGGTTCTTGGAGCATGTGGGTTGGAGCTGATTGGACTCCATGTGTGCTGCTCATGATCAGACAGTCCATAGGATCAGTCTGCAGAGCTGTGCTGAAACAAAGCCAACTGAATGAAGGTGATGTGGATGCAGTGCCCTGAGCAGCAGTTCTGCTCTCCAGATTTGCCTGTGTCCTTTCTCTGGTGAAGAGAAGCTTATTTGCTAATGCTGTTTTCTGAGCCCCTCATTCAGTTTCCACATTTCTGCCCAAGTGTGATTGCTAGAACTAAAAGTAGATGAGATACAGGAAAAAAAAAAGGTATTTTGAATAGCCTGATGATTTCTGAAAGAAAATAATGCTATTCTCAGGGGGAAGGTGGGATGTTTACAAGGAAGATTCAGTTCTATTAATTTTAGTGATTACAATTTTGAATAGACATTATGGATCAGAAGCTTTGATTTCAAGTTTTTTTAAAAAAGATGTTGGCCTAAGCATGGAAAAATAAGATACAACTCAAATAGTTTCCAACATTAGGGATAGCCACCTGTTTGACTTAAAGGGACAGAAAGGATAACCAGAAATAAGATGAAACAACGTAGCATTGCAGTTATGTATTGCCTATACAAGCTGCCATAAGACTGATTTATGCAATGAAGAAGTTTCTTTATATATATACTAAAGCTAGAATTGTTACATTACTATATGCTTATCTTGATAATTAAAGCATAAGCTTAAATCAGTCATTAAAAACTATGTTTATGGCACATTTTTACAACTATGTATCATTTTATTTTGTCTTTCTAGGCTTTAAACATGTCTTCATTTATCCATGTGTATCTTGTACATATTTAAATTCACACCTAAGGTCTGTTTTGAATACAGTTAACATGACAAAATATATAAAAGTTCTTCCTGAATATTGTAGGGGACAGGTCTGTTGTGAAAAACTAGTGCTGAATGAAGAAATTTGAAGATAACTAGCATGTTGTACATCATAATATACACAGTCATGTTGTGTTGCTCCCACTATTGAAGCAGAGATCTGGACCTGTTACTTTGGTCTATATGCCTCTGGTGTTTATTGTGTAAACTAAAATTGTCTGACAGGTGTACATCTTTGTCAGTAGGAGGCAACTCTAGAGCCACTGTAAATTCTTTCTGCAGTGATAAAATCATTTTAATAAGCCTAAACTGTTAGTGTAATTTGAATAAGCAAAGAGCTTCTAGGAATAATTGTGTTAGTTTATTATGAAAAAAATAGTAAACTTACCTTGACTCTTTACATTGTATGGTAGAAAATGTGGCCCCTTGATGCTGGATTGTTTCTGATATCGCTCAGAAAAGTATCCATCACCACCATGGACAATGTTCAGACAAAACAGCAGCAGTAAAGATATTTGTAAATGCATGTTTCCAAATCTGTTCTGTGTTAGAAAAGGTAGAGAAAGTTTGTTGTAAAGAAAAGCTGTTTAGTTCCATTTCCTGAACATGAATAAATGAGTTTTCCTAAATTATTGATATTAAAAGTAACATTATTTTGTGCTTACTTCCATCTGCTTTCACTAGTTTTGAAAAATGCTCTAAGAGAATCAGCATTGCTATCACTTTGAATGATGGAGCTGTTGTATAGATAGATTAGAGGCAAAAGCCTCACTCTTATGAAAATATTAATTTTTATTGGATGGCAGCCTGTACAAGACAACAGTATCCAGAAGCAGTGATTATTTAAACTAGACCTCCAAAGTAAGTTCAGGAGTTCCATATACCAAAACTCCTGAAATGAAGAAAAGTTGTCAGTGAAAATACAAAAACACTTCCATGACCTTACTGCCTCTGTGTAATGCTATAGCAAATGAAGGATGCAGTCCTGGCTCCTTCAGCATCAGTGGCAAAAGTATCCCCAAGGTTAAAACTTGGTTTTTACCTGCAGCCTTACAAACAGCCCCAGTGGCAGAGAAGATGCTGTCACTGGCCCTTAAATACCAACCCTCTTCCCTCCCCAAACAAAACAGGCATCCTGAAGAAGCTACCTTCAATACCAAAGAGAATAAAATGAAATCATGACCTACCAAAATGTTGTGGAGCTCCAATACAGAGTAGTAGGGGAATGAATCCTCCTCTATCGAGGAGTTCTTCTGCCACTTGTGAGTGAGCAGAAGCTGATGATTTCAAGTGCCACCCTTGAGTATTTATCTGGTTTTCCCCTTAGTTGGGTGACTGCTGGACATAAGCTCCTCCCCAAAAATCAGTAAGCAGTAATTACCTCTGTGTTTGTAAGTGTGTTTTTTAGGGGTGGGGGAGAGCTATTTTGGGCAGTCATCCTAGATTCTCTTAAGGGTTCTTTTTTGTTAGTTTTTTTCTTATTATTTTCTTTGGATTTTTTATTGTTTATGAGATTGTATTGCTCATAGCTTGTTTTTTTTAAAATTTTATCGCCTCTCTGTTTTTAGAATTGATACAGGTAACATTGGGAAAATCATGAACTAGAAAGTAAGGCTAGTATTCAAGTGTTCATTTAAATTTCTCTGTGAGTGCTTTAAGGATAGACCTATACATTTTGATCTTTGGTGAGCTTTTACTTTCAGGAGCAACCCCACTAAAGTTTGTAGAGACCATTTATGTTTGTAGAGACCATTTATGTGAGTAACTAAAGACTACTTATGTGAGTAATTGTTCACTGGGATATAAGTGAAGACTTTCAAATCAATTAAAACATTAATTAGTGAGTTGTTAGAGAACCTGATTACTTTTAAGCAGATATTTTAGGAGATTCTATTCATGTTATATCTCTATACTTCTTTTTTTATGTTGGATGTACACTCTACGCATATAATCCAAGTAATGTTTCTGTATTATGAAATCTTGAAATGCAAGTTCACCTTACAAAATGAGGACTTCATTGTGTCCAGTTGTAAAAAATGTAGTGAAATCCACACTGCTTAATTTTGCAAGTATTAACACAGGGTGATGTTTGGGAGTTTCAGTTTAGTAAATTTAAATTAATGCTGTTTTTACTGTTGGTGGCTCCAACGTGGTTATGGTTTTAGCTCTTAGAGGTTTTGTTAAAGCAGTCTTGCCTAATGGACTGTATCCAGATTGCAACTTCTTTTTTTTTTTTTAATAAATCTAACAGTGATTCAGCGTCACTTTATTAAAGTTCAATACTAAATAGGCAGTAACTCGAAGTCTTTGAATTGTATCTGTCTCTGAAAAGTCGTTTAAAACTGAAGGTCAGAATAAGAAACAAGAAACAAACTTTTCTGATTTAGGCTGAAACTGTAGAATTAAATATATAGTGCACCTTGCTTTCAGAAAAAATACCTACATATAAATTACCTGTGTATTAAAACCCTTTTGCCAATTGCAGACTTCTTCGATGTTCACATGTGGTATTCCATTTTGTAGGACTTACAGGAATACTAATAAATAATGTGTACTCCTGTCAGTTCTCATGCATGGTAGGTACAGAAGGAACACCTGTTACCGTTCCAACCAACAGACTGAGCTGGTGGCCCTGAACCCTGTGGCTATCTTGTGGAATGACAGGTTAACGTGGGCTGAATTTTACCTGCTCTATGGCTTTGTTTAATTCCACACTCTTCAGCTTTTTTGGCTTTTATGTATTATGGCAAATATCCTAGAACACAAGTTACTGTACTGAAAGGGACCAGTGGACCATCAAGTCTGTTCTGCTTCAAATTGTGCTAATACCTTTGCTTACTAGAGGGCTGGATTAATGTTTTAACTAACACTGGTGCGATAATTTATTCAATGTATTGTTGAACAGTTCTTTATTCTTCTTCCTAGCCATCCTCTAAACAACACTATGTTCTGTTTTTGTAAATAACCCTTTTCACTGCAAGAGTCTTCAGACTAAAGCCTGCTTTCTCTGTTAAGCTTGCATGCCTGACCTGGTCAATGATTTTCAGAGAGTATTTGCATATCTGAGATGTCTTTTCTACTCCCCACATATACATTCAGTTTCTTTCAGTCTTTCAGAGAAAGAAACTCTGTCCTCTGGTTTTTTGTGTTATTTCTCAAGGTGCTTTATTTAAAAAATTAGTCTCTGCAAACTCAAATGAGAGTCCAGTCATCCACTTTTGACAGAGGTAGCAAATATATGGGCATAAAGTTTATTTCCTCCTTGAAAAAACAGAGCTGCAGCCCCTTTTTTTGGTTCATATAAATCCAAAAATGGCTTTTGATTTTTTAGAGCATTTAAATATACAGCCCTCAGTGGGAAGTGTGGTTGTTGCTAATTTGACAATATTTGGTTAAGAACAGCAGGCGACAGTTTCATGCACACACAGTTTCTGCTAATTTCTTGCCTTATTCATAAATACCCCCAAAGCAGGCACACTTAATGTTACAAAAGCACCAATAATTTATACTGATATTTGCCCAGCAGCCTCGCTTCCTGCCTTGGCTCCCTCTGGGCAGGAAGGTGAATAATCTCTGTGTCTCTGCATAAATAGGGATGATTGTGGGGTCAAAAGGTATATACAGGCAAACCTGTTGTCCTTGTGATTAACCTGAGCTCCACCCTATTGTGCCATCTTATGCCACTTGTTTGGCTTGAGGTCTTGTTTTTTGTGGGTGTGGGAAATTGAGGTAGAATTAGAGTTCACAGCTTTTGTATGTTTTCCCTGTTGCTGTGGCTGTTCCATATTGGCAGAGCACTAACATGCTTTTAGTGCTAAGCGTGCATATGAAAGGTGTGCTGCAGTATGTATTTGCCCTTGCAAAAATACATGCAACAGACACACTTGGGTATATCTATTCACACTTGTGTATATCTATTTACAGCACTTTTTAAACAAGAAAGGTTATTTGCAAAGCTGTTTTCAAAATATAGACCTTCACATGCTTTTATTTTACAGTTACACATTTAGAAAGTTGTCTTTCCTTGCAAGTGAAGGTGTCTTCACTCCCTCCTCTCCACAAATGTAATAGTGAGGAATAAAATTTGAGCCACTCTGCTACTTCAGAACTTGCTTTTTAGTAATATACTGGCTGCATCTTCCCATATGAAGGTTGT
Source organism: Notiomystis cincta (assembly GCA_013398075.1). Taxonomy (NCBI): domain Eukaryota; kingdom Metazoa; phylum Chordata; class Aves; order Passeriformes; family Notiomystidae; genus Notiomystis; species Notiomystis cincta. Next base: position 234,529 of record VZRX01005070.1, on the reverse strand, counting down.
CACATTATGGTGATGCAATAGCTTAAGTCCTAAGCTTAACTGCAATAAAAAGACTCCAGATACTCTCTGTGGCCCACATGAACAGTACTGAAGTCAAAGCCTCTGGTGCCATTTGCAGCACTCTGCGGTGTTTCATCAGATTTGCTGGCTGGGTGTTCAGCTTGTTGCTGAATGTTGTTGGAAAGCAAGCACTTACACATGCTTTCCAAAACACCTTTGTGCTTCGGGCTCTTACTCCCACAGAGTCAGTGAAAACACGTGTAACATGGAAGTGACACAGTGATTTGGGAAATGGGAACTGACTTTGACCACAATGTTGCAAGTTACTCACAAAGTGACTTGAGTGAGTCCCACTGCTTACGAGGAAGAAGCATGAATTAAACATAAATTGTAATACAACAATAAACCACTCCCTGTCATGCACCCTTCAAACAAAAAAAAAGCTGAGAAGCAAAACTCCAGAAAAGGTTGTTCTAGGTCCTTGCAGTAGTTGGGAACTGGCCAGTTATGTTCTTGATGCTGAGGATACTCAGTGAGGATATATTTATTGTTTTGACTTGGAGTATGTGATCTTAATTTTTGCACCATCTAAGCACAAACCATGTGCTTAGTTTCAAATAACAGAGTTCTCTGAAAGTAATAACTCTCAGCTTTAACTTGAAATTTTTCTTATTTCTAATAATTTAGTCTTAATCCTGGCTTTTTTCTTAAAATTGCTGTTATGGATTATAAGGAATATAATTACTGTTTATGGTAAAAGATTGTACTCAAGGAGCCTGGTGTGTGGAGGGCTGTTTACTCCCTTTGAATAAGTAATCTGAGTTGTGAGGAAAGAGCCAAGAATGTGCTCATGGCAGATTTTTCCTTTAATTTATAAAGTAGACTAAAAAATTTGGAATATTTTGTTATTGATATAAAATCAAAATGCCATCTACAACAGGACACAATGCTTTTGCTGCTTCTGGCTAAGGTCCAATTTTCCTGCCTGCTTGAAGTAACCTTGAAGACTGTCCTAGTCTGTAACAAGTTTTCTTCTATTATTCTCTTAAATTCTTTTCTATTTTAAATTATTCTATTAAAACACTTGTACCCAAAACTTTTACTAGTTTTGGAAAGTAAAGTACAGCAAAGTACTCTTAACAGCCTCTAGCACCATCTCTGGTGAATGAATTCTCCAGTCTCCAATTTTAAGTCTTCAAAGAAAGGTGTTTAAGAGTTTCCACTAGAAGTTTGAAAGCCTGACATGAAATTAAAGGAATAATTGAGTTTCCTAGTTTGTGGTATGCTTTATGGCACTTTGGAAACTCCTAAATCATGGCAACTCCATGGTGTAAAGCTGTCCTCTGTCCCCTTTTGTCACACAGTGGTGAAGAGTGTTCTCATGCTCCCACGATAGCAGCCAGGTAAGCCCTCAGTGGGAGAGCAGAGGAACAGAGTGTTCCACTGTACCTGATGGGCCAAACTAATGCAGAGGGGTTTCAGCTTTTTATTGCTCTCAGTCAAATGGACCCAAAGGAATAGGAAATGGGAACATTTGTTAACTTGATAGCTGTGGGAAATCTGGGTGGGTGGTTGTTTGTTTGTTTTGTTGCTGTTTATGTTGTTTTGTAATTATTGTAGCATTCTATTTACATAGAGGTATTTTCTATTCCAACACTAGCTGCTTGGACTGCACAGGACTAGAAAACATCTTGGTGAAGGAAATATTTACCTTGCTAATTGAAAAATAAATAAGGTTTATTTTAAGTTTTAGAATGCATGTCATCTTTTTTAATTAAGAGGCTCATTGAGGTTATGTGCAAGGCTGTGCAGCCCTATCTGTATCTATATTTTGAGACATAATAAAGAATTCTCTTTAAACAAACAAACCAAAACAAACTCTCTTACTCCTACAGTCCTGTACTACTCTTTTTATAGATTTTAAGTCCTTATACTCTTTTAACACTTGTAATTGTGGTTCAGTAAATGTCCTCCTTTCAAGTAGTAATGGAAAGATGGTCTGTATTTTTTCTGGCACTGCAAAACTGACTGCTGACCAGTTTGTTCTGTTCAGCTCAAGTAACTGTTGATCAAGAGCTCTATTTAGTATAGCAGTATATTTAAATAGATGACACCCAGTTGAATATTTATAGTTGTAATCTGGCTGAGTTAACTTGCAGGGACGCTGAATAGCCATGTTGAAACCTCAGGAGAAGATGTGTTCCACATAGTTTATAGAGAAATCTTTGAGGCTGACATGAATTTTTGATGAAACAGTCCTCTGAGACAAAGAGTATTATTGGTTATTGCTTTCTAACAGCACTACATTGTTTATCACCATGTCCACTGGGCTTGTATAAAGATACGATAATCTTCACCCATCTTAGAGAATTTCTGGTAATTGAGTAAAAGATACCAAACAGAAGTACTGGTGTTAGAAAAGTTGTTTTCCTTGGATATCCTGTTGGCCTGACCTTTTTCTTCCCTCATTTTTATTTCTCCCTCCCTTGCTCCTGAAAGTAAAAACAACAAATATTTTTTAAATGAATGTATTCATTTGAAACTCCTATCTGATATGTGGGTTTAATTGAAAACTGGTCAGTTTCAAGATACTGAAAACACAAAGCTGGGTTTATATATTAAATATTCATCCTTTCTTTCACAAAGTCTTTTCTTATTAAGTAGTGTAAATAAGTTTTGTTTATAAATAAGTTTTGTATTTTCATTAGTCCTGTTAAAAAGTGCAAATGTGCAGCTGATGGCAGGACTTTGATGGAAAGGGAGAGCAGAAGTATGTCGTTAACTTGTTGCATAGTTCAGGAAAATAAAATTTCCAGGAGCCTGATCACTGAATAGCCTGAGTAAATGCAAAGATTTTGCTCTGGATTTTGACAAGGGAGTTGCACAAAACTCCTTCTGGAGCTACTTAAACATAACCAGGTAAATAGGTTTCCAGTTCATTCTAGCTGAAGATGCTCATTTTCAGCCTTCTGATTGATGTTGATTGCATTCCCAGTTGTGTCAATACAATGGTGAATGAAGCTTTTCTCTAAGAATTTGATTTGAATTAAAATCAGTCAGGCTTTCCTGGGAGTGATGGAGGATGGAGGCTTGTTTTCTGTAGGTCTGTGTCATTTCACAGTATGTTTTAAATTATTTTTAAACATGTTAAATAGATCAGTAGTCTTTAAAAATTACTGCAAGTCTCCTTTCTATTTTAGTAAGTACCTGATGTTCTTGTTTAAAAAGAGCATTCACATAGAAATGTAAAAATGCTAAGTAGTCATATTTTCTCAGTGAGGACTATTTTTATTCTTTTTTTTTTTTTTAATTCATGCTCTATTTTTTTCACTGATTTTTATTAGATTATTTAATATCTTTCTCTACCTCTGTGCTTGCTGGACTCAAGGTTTCTGTCAGAGTGCCCTGAACCACTGAATAAAGTAGAAACCATGGAAAAAAAGAAAAGTGTCATGAACCACTTCTACTTTCTCAAAGGTGAAAAAGTTCATGCAGCTTCCTTTGGTATCCCATAATTAGGGGAATCTTCCAAATAGCTGGTGAAAAATAGGTGTAACTGAGCTGCTTTTTCAAGTGTACCCACTGGAGCATGTAGTCAGCCTGCTGAATAGTCTCATTCACAGACTGTACTACCTGCTGTGGTTTGGACAATTGGCACAGAGTTGTTTTTAAACTTCCATGTTTAAAAACAGGTGCCAAAGGGGGAAATCCAGACTTTTACAACCAGAACAAATAAAAGTTGTCTGAGTTCATTTTAAAAATAAGAGATTTGTTTGTTTTATTAAGTCTGGCATTTTAAATATTGTTGTTTTGTTTTAATTTATTTAAATTGAAACTTTGGAAAATTTTTTTGGTGGATGCATATGCATATGGTGGATGCAAGTCCTATGAGGAGTAGCTGAGGAAGCTGAAGTTGTTTAGTCTGGAGAAAAGAGGCTCGGGGAGGACCTTATTTCTCTCTGAAAAGTAGTTAGAGTGGGTTCCAGTGTCTTTTCCTAAGTAAGGAGTGATACAACAAGAGGAAACAGCCTCAGGTTACACCAGGAGAGGGTTAGATTGGATGTTAGGACAAATTGCTTTACCAAAAGGGTTATAAAGCATTGGAACAGGCTGCTCAGGGAAGGGGTGGAGTCAACCTTCCTGGAGGTGTCTAAAAGACCTGTAGATGGGGTGCTTAGGGACATGGTTGGACTTGGCAGTGCTGAGTTAATGGTTGGACTTCATGATCTTAAAGTCTTTGGAAATCTAAATGATTCCATGATTCTGTATAAATTTTTTAATACTCTCTCACTTATGCAAAGGAAGCTTGAGTCCATGGAGACTAAGTATTACTGATGATTATTAATAGATAGATTATTAATAGATGATTAGTTAATAGATTATTAATAAATTAATTCAATTAGCTGAAATTGAATTTTTGCAAACATTATATTGTCACAAAGGAGAGTCATAATTACTTGCTTTTAACAAAGTGCTAACTTAGTGGCAGTTTTTATTATTACAGAAAAACAGGCTACAACACTTTATAGCTGACATTTGCCATATTACATTACTCAAATCACAAGTTTCAATGTCCCTTGTATTTCATAGGAGGAAAATCATGTGAATGTGAGGGATGATGTTCTTTTATGAACTTGGACTAGTAAGCTTTGAGGATCAAAAGAGAGTTACATAAAAGAGACTCATATGTGAAGCAGGTAGATACTTCCCAAACTACTGATACAAAAACATATGGAGATACCAGGAAAGATTGGGACTCCTAAACTCATGACAATCTGATCAAACTTCATTCTGTCCAGTGGTGATACTGTGCCCCTGCTGCTACTGTAGTAAATGGTGAAAAAACAAAATTGAAGATTTGACTCCTGCTGGAGGTTGATGTTAAATGATTCTGCACCCATTGATGGTGATCTCCACAGATCACAGGTACTCCATCAGTGTAATTCTGGTGCATACAGAAGTAAAAGTGGGATTGGAATTGGGATAAGGAGGGAAAGACTCATTTATCCATGTCACATAGTCCAGATTGTGATGTGGACTCTGAATTATATGATTATCTCATGCAACATCTCTCTTAAGAAATTCTAGTAGAACCTTTGGGTTTGTCCTCCAAAAGGCTGTAGATACCAGTTTGAGAGCTAGTGTATCTATTTGTCTGCAGAGGAAAAAGGTTTCATATGATGATTAGGGGAGGATTTTTTAACATTAGAAAATAAGGGTTGCTCTAAGCTAGTTTTCAGCCAAAAAAAAGGTGTGGAATCTGAGAAGCTATGGCTAAAATGAATACTGTTACTTGGTATTGTAGCTATGCTGGTTTCTTCACATCATTTCACATTATATCTGGTGGAGTCAATTCCATGGCTTATCCAGTCAGTATCTGGTTATCTGTTTCTGCACTAGAAACAGGGCAAGGTTCTATCTTCTATCTTCATATTTGCAATCTCATTCTGCATGGTAGCTTTCTCTTTTTTTTTAAAGGTACTTCACATTTTTCCAACAATAGACTTCGGTATTAGATTTAGATACAGTAGATTCACAAAGAAACCTTATATACAGAAGATACATCTGCAAATTCAGTAGAAGTTAGAAGAATGAGATTTAGAATTAGATTTTTTCATTGAAACCCTTTCATTTGAAATATTTTTATACAAAGCTGAGCATCTTGAAGCATTCTCCTTTTTTCAAGACATAAACATAACACTATTTGTCTATTGAAATATTAGGTCACCAAGAATGCATGTTAGATCATTCAGAGAGGCTTATTATTTGAGAAAATAGACCTCCTGTGTCTATAGACCTGTGGTGGGATGTATTTGCTTACCTACGTATTAGTAAGTAAAAGTAAAATTAAAATACTAGAATATTTTTCTCCTGTTTCCTTTTTATACCTGTCTAAATCCAGATCTGTTCTGGTCTGTCCTGTGTACATAACTTGTACTGGGTTTCAGAGTTGGATTCCACCTTTGGCTGTGCTGGTGACCGCAGGATGTTTACGTGAACTATGGCAGACTTTTCCCTCTGAGGCCTTCCTGCAGTGCTATATCCCTAAGACACTCAAGTCCTTTAGAACAGGGGGTTTTGTTTGTTTGTGCACCAATAGCTTGCAGGTACTTTAAGGGAAAATATATTTAGGCTAGTCACATAGGAGTGCCAGCACTGTTGGAAACTGAGCTGGTAGGAGCATGAGCAGAATTTATTTGATGTGTGAAATAATCTCTGGTCAACCTTACAAACTATTTAGAAACAGTATAGGATAACTTTACTACCTTTAACAGTTTCTAGAGAGTAAAAATGCCAAATAAAGATAAGATGAACTTTTGCATTGATAAAGCAAGATGTATTTTACAAACTGAATTGGAATAGTGGACACAGTTTTGTCTTGTTATTTCTAAAACTGCTTTGGAATGTTTAAATTTATACTGGATTATCTTTTAAAAGCAGAGAAAGAATTCACTGTAAAAATTTATATTCTCTAAGAAAAGAATCTGAAGTTTCTAGAGAATTTGATTGGAAGCTGTCACAGTGATGCTACCTATGAATCTCACAGTCAGGGCTAAATAGTCTCTTGGGAACACAGGATCTTGGTCATTTGACAAGGAAAAGTCAAAAATAACTATAGAGGTAAAGGAGCTGTTTCTGTTAAGACTTGGCAGATCCAAAAATAGAGAGCAAGTTAAAATTCCAGTATTTTTAAACTGTTTTTCTATGGAATGATAGTGCATGATGTACTCCCATCCTGCTGTTCTGGTGGAAAACTGCCTCATGGTGTTGTTCAAACTTTTGGCAAAAGCCTCTCTCCCAAGCAGTTAAAATGCTCCTTAGAACCCTTCATTTCTAAGTTACCTGAAGGGCAAGTATGGCATCTCAGATGAAGGTGCTTTTTTGGGTCTGGTACTTGGGGGAAGTTGGTTTGCATACAACTGCAAAGAAGTGATGATGAGCAAGACTACGTTTTGTGTTTGGAGTTATTTTGTGGCATACACCTAAAAAGTCTAACATACTCTTAACAAGTTACACTAATATTCAGGAAAGGACTTTGAGCTGTCCAAGTCTCAACAAACAGCTTATAATCAAGGCCTGATGGCATCTAATCACATTTCAGGTGACTGCACTGTGGGCTGTGAAGTAAAACACTCCATTTTTGGCAGTGGGGTCTGCACTGGTTTACGCAAATCTGGATCAGGCCTCTGATGTTTTTTCAAGGACATATATGCCCTAAGTCTGTCTTTAACAGAAAAGAATTTATGAGCAGGGTCTAACAACCAGGTTCTGAGTTTCTGGAGTCAAGCTTATGGCCCATCAAAGCTTAATCAGCTCCCTGTACCCCTACAGCACAGCATTTTTCCTTGACTTCTGCATTTATGCCACATGCCTGGAAGGCACATAGGAAGCATCTCAAGTTTCTGTTCTTGTGCTAGGAGGACAAGGCAAATGTGATTATATTCTGCCACTGCCTCTTCCAAAAGAAACACAGTCTGTTTCCTTTGGAGAGAGGCCATTAAGCAACTAAGTAGGTGTGCAACTTGAGGCTGAAGGTGTAGATAAAGTCTTTGGGGCATTTAGCTGCCAGACTCTAACAAGTCTTTATTGTGCAAATGCAATCAGAAATTGTAATAATTGTATAAAATTTCATTGTAGTGGCAGATTGGATGTTTTGCACATTGTACCACTATGTCCCAAATTCCAAACCTATGGAAAGAATTAATGGCTTTAATCTGCTTTGCCAGGTGTATGTACAGGACTAGGGTATAGACTTTTTTCCCCTGATGTTTTTGTTAGAGAACAGACAGTTTTAAACAAATCTTTCTGAAAAAGCAAAAGCATAAGAAATTGCAGTTGGACTGGTGAAAATTTGGCAGCATTTTATATGAAAACCTAATCCTAATGAAACTTTACCGTTCACACTAAAGATGAATGATATAAATTTCCTGTTATAACATCAGGTAATTATTTTAATGTTTAAGCTCTTTTCTTTTATGCTTTTACAATTCAGGGCATCAGTTTTTTGTTTTAAGCAAAACTATTTTTACAATCTTTGCTTTTTATTTTTAAAGACATAATATTTCATATTCTTATTAAAAGCTGTTTGATCTACAAAAACTGGTATTGAAAGTTGTGTGCTAACACTCAATTGCTATAAATTAAAATGAAATCTTCCTGAGGGGAAAAAAAAAGCCAAGAATGCAAGTGTTCCATATGTCCTTTATAGTACTGTAATTTAAAGCATGATCTCTTGTTATCTCTGTGTTCTCTCTCTCCTTACTGGTAACTGTATCCCTCTAAGATCCTCTTGACAAACAGATTCTAGGAGTAAGAAGCTAGTGCTTTGGAAATTTGAACTCACAACTAAACTAGCTTCAGGCTTGCCATCTCTTCCCAAAGACATTTCTTTCCTCCTTCATCCCAGATATTTATTACGTTTTCATTTGGAGAACCTTTTAAAGATGATGTTCCTGGCTCTTTTTGAAGAACAGTGGATTTTTTTCTTTTGAAGTATAAAAAACAATGGCAAAAGTCATAAGAACTGGTTTTTTTACTTGTTTTCCCAAGGTCTGTCATTTGTTTTTCTTAGTCTAGAACAGAATGTTTGCTCTGAATTCCAGTTATTGTCATTTTAAATGACAAAAAACTTAGAAAAACTTTCTGTATTCTCTGTGGTTTGGAGCTGATTGGACTGTTATTGTTACCCTCCTGTGTATATCAGAATAAACTGTAGAGGACTATAAATATGTTTCAATATATCTTTTGGGGTGCATCTCTTGGGGATGCTTTCTGAAACTGATTGGTCATTACAATATGTAAGTACAGAAGGAGGATTAGATTTTTAAAACACTGCATGTGTGTGTGTAGATGATTCTTTTTAGGACTCTTAGATTTTTTCCCTCCTGCTCATTGTTTCCTTCTGGATATTGTGGTTAGGCAGGTATTAAGGATTGTCATGATCACACAGACCTCCAGCTTTTCTTAGTGTCCTCATGACAAGAACCTTGCATGCCAAAGGCATATGCATAGGTAGATAGATAGACAGACAGACAGAGACATAGTTAGGTGTGTTTGCTGCTATAGCTAAAAATACAAATACAGATGATCATATATCAGTGTGCTCAGTTACTACTGTCATCTTTTAGTTTACTTAGACATAGCCCACAGGTCCACTGCTGCCTAAAGAGGTTTTGCCTTGCTGCCTAAGTACTGTGCACTGTGCAGTAAATATGATGATTTTCAGAAGTTTTCCTTCCTAAGGAAGCTAAAGTGAGGATCCTCTCTTAGGGGCCTTGGCATTACTGTGTGTTAGTCTGATTTGTCAGACAAGATCTGTAGTTCAGGAAATCAGGGATATGTTTTACCTCCCCTGCCAGTCATGAAGTAGCCAGTGTCAAAGGTTACAATATAGCACAATGGGTGGCGCTCCAAGGGCAGGAGTCCCGGCTGCTCAGCAGTAAATGGTAAAAGCAGAAGAGCAATTAAAAAGAAAATCGACTCTAGTTTGGTCAGGTTGTGAGAAGGTTAAAAAAGACAATTTCTAGCCCCATGTTCATAAAAATAAATTCACTGGGTAGACATTAATTATTTCCTCTAAGCACTGAAGTTCTTAATTCTGGAAACAAGGTGAAGATTACTTCCTAGTGGAAAATATAACACTGAAAGGGATTTGAATAGGTGTGGCTGTTGCAAAGAGTGCTGTCTCACATCAGTAAAACTGATTCCTCTAGAAACTGCTGCCTTGCTAGCCACCACACATTTTGGCTGAAGTTTTGAAGGTGCTTGAAGTGCTCACAAAATCCCTTCTGTTTAGGCAGTGTGACATTGAAGCCCATGCCCCAGATAGCCTCATCCTGGGAAAGGCATCCTCTGAATGCCACTTTTATAGAGGCAACAAACTGCTGTCCTCAGATGAGGCTGGAGATAAGAATTCACGATTTTCTCCAGTGACTGGCTGATGTATTCTGGCACTCAATGTAGTGTCAGTTAGAAATCCATTCTTAAGTACATGATTGTGTTCATTATTTATGTACTTACTATGTGTATTATTATTCAATACTGAATGCTCTGTAATGTCTGCATCTCTCTGCAGCTGGCCCTTAGTGTCTGATGATGATGAATGGCATCCACTCCTTGTAGGCAAAACCAGCCAAAAGGACTAAATCAGGCCAGGTGCTGTCCACACTTTAGTCAAACCTTCCTAAAATGCAGTTGTAAGTACCTTCATTGGTGGAGGATGAGGAGATTGTACAGCTGACTACATTTGTGTTATAGTTCTTATTTAGAACAGTTGGGCAGTGGAAGATAGGGGGATTACTTTTATTTCTTTGGACTTCAGCATGATATTGGGTAGTAGGTTTGTAGTTTGGAGCAAGGGGTGGGTAACAGAATATAATTAATAGTAAAATAATACATTTTAAGAATAGCTCTCTTTCCCTTTACTGCTATTACTGCTAATTTTTTTCTCAGCCTGTCAGTTCTTTAAAGTTGCTTTCCAAAATATGTAAAAGGCAAAATGGCAAACCATAGGGAAACAACAAAGGAAATCTGTGTTGCTTCCAGGCTATCTTTCTTCCTCTTTCCAATATCATATCAGGATGTGGTTTTGCTCCCTTTAGAGCTGCAGGATTTCTTCTCTTGAAGACTCTCTGGGCTGGTGGAAATGGGTATAAAGGGAGAAGACATTTAGCTTTTAGCAAGAAATGTGAACACTGCACATTTCCTGCACAAAACATGCAAGCAATATGTGTAGAATTGAAGGCTTATCTCTGTTTTTCAATGGGTTTTTTCCTATGCATTTCTTCCCAATTTCTATATCTTTAGCTTTGCTATCTGCTTCTCAGTGTATTTGATGCTTCCTCTTACTATTGTGTTCTACCTACACCAATCACCATGGTGTGGATGGGAGTATTTGTTGCTGTTCATGCATGATCAAGCAGGAGTTCCATGGAGCCAAGCAGCATAAGTAGGATGAGTCCTTTTTTGAAAAATAAGGCCAAAACCAAAAAGGAAACCCGATTTTGAAGCTGGCTAGAACAGAGTCTTTAGGTAGCAAGAAACAGCTGCATTGTACAAAATGTTCTTGCTGCATGTTGTCCAACCATATTGACACAGAATTACTGTTTTTAAATACAGAAATTTAACTACAACATAATTAAAGTCACATTTTACATCTCTTCAAAAGCACTATATACAAAACTCTATATTTAGTATTAAACCACCAAAAATGATAATCTGTCCATTGACTCACTTTAATACATATTTCTCTAAAAATGCAGCCTGAGACAAAAGTCAGCAATCCTGAAACTTCAGACAGAATCAGCATCTACTCTTGGTGAAGGCTTTGGATTTTCTAATTTTGTTACTATGATTTCTATCATGCTGCCCGAGAGCAGAATTTTCTACCTGTATCATTGCAAATGCCATATTGTTTATTCACTAGAACTGAAGATCATCTGAATTTGAGTCCTAGCCTGGACATGCTGAATAAAAAATAAGTTTTAAATTTCCCATTCATTTTATATGTATGGATGTAAAATGAAAAACCTGCTTCTTTGCTCTTAGCTCCAAGAAGCTGCGGAGGAACTCAGGCTGGTGATGAAATCCTGCTGTGGTGACAGCCCAAGAATGCTGTCCACTCCATCAGGTCAGATTTGGAATTCAGGGCACTAATCTTTTGTGTCTGTGAACTTGAAAGGAGCTTTTTCCATCAGGAAACAAAACATATTTTTATGATCTGCCACTCGTTTCAAGTTCCTTCTTTAGTTGCTCAGTACTTGTTTTCTTCAGATTTATGTAAACTGTTTGAGAGTGAAGAGACTTCTTGCTATCTGAGAAATCACTACCAGGTTTCCCAATAATTCTCTGGAGTCTTGACATGTGTCCACAGCTTATTCTCCCTTGAGCAAAATGTAATTTTAAATATTTTCATTGTCTAAAGCCAAACTGGATCATTACGATGATTCACTCCTACTGTCATAATACAAGCCAAAGAAGCTTGCCCAGTAGCTTCTGTTTCTGCCCAAAGCATATCTTCAAGGACATAAGCTTCTATCCTAGCCTTTTTGGAGCTGTGGGTTACTCTGGTTACTTCACAAACTGCTCCTGATCCTACTTCATGCCACAGAGGAGAACTCCCTTTTTTATCACATCTTCCAGCTGTTTGTCAGGAGTTTCTTTTTCATCTTTTTTTTCTTTGTTTTCTTTATTTTTCTTGTTCTTTCTTTTTTTTTTTTTTTCTGCATTAGAGTGCTGTGCAAATACCATTTTAGCATGGAAGGAACTCTATTAACTTGTTTTGATTTGGGAGAACCTAAGCATCAAGAACTGTCATAGAGGGCTACTACAGACACAATCTTTCCTACACCTCCGAAAGAACTTGATTTGTCTTAGTTTTGTATTTCGAGAACACCTTTCTCTCCCTCAGTTCAGTGGTTTTATTTTCATATCTTTCTTTTTCTCTTGATCAATTTCTCATCCTATCATCTTCCTGCTTTTTGGGTAGGTTACATATTCTGTCTTTTGAATATAGCTCATATGTTCCTATAAAAATATTCATGCATATATATGCATAAACTGTATTATATGCACACTAATTGGATAACAGACTTGAAACAAAGTTTAAAAATATGCTTTTTCTATAAGACATCTTTTGTATACATGGAGATGAAAGTTTTCTGGTATCACCTAATTTTCAGAAGTTAATTCCAACACAATTTTCAGGCCATACATAAAAATCATACATTTTTATTACAAGATACTAATTAGTTTTTCACAAGTAATGTAAAAATCAATCCAGATGAAATTAGGAAATTGCACAGAAATTATGTAACCGGTTCTTTTTCTAATCTCGGAATGCAACTAGTTTGTGACTTAAAAATTCACCTCTTATACTAATTGACATCCAAGAGATATCACAATTAGGTGAGCTATAGCAAAGCTTTGTAAAAATTCTGTTTAATATGTTTCTCTGCAAATTCAAAAGAAAGAGAAGCATAATTTCCTTATCAGAGGAGGAACATTCCTTGAACTGTTCTCAAGACTTTACCCATAGGTGCAAGAAAATCTTTGCTTTTTCAAGTGTCTGTAATTTCCTATTTTCCAAAGTAGTTTTAAACACTGTAATTATCTTTTGAGAAATATTAATTGATGCTGTTATGTATAGAGCTCAATTAACTCCTATGTTATGCATCAGAACAGCATTCATCTCCTTTGGAAATGATGGGGAGCAGAATGACAGACTGTACTGTTCACCAGAGCAAATGTCTGGACTAGTCCCCTGCATCTGTAAGTAGAGTCTGTTGGATCCTAACTTCATCCATATTGACAAAAGTCCTGCCCTTGTCTAAGGTTTTCTGTTGGGGTAGTCTGCTAAATTAGTCTGAAGTGTATCTTTCAAGCCAGAAAATTACTTCAGACAGGAAAGGCTAAAGTAGAAATAAGGTTGTGACTGCAAATATGAATCAACAAAGGAAATCTGGCAGGCCCAAAGACTACATGACCTACGTGAAGCCCTTCAGAATGTTTCTGTTGACAGATGCATCATGACTGAACTTGCATCTGGCAAGTCCTGCTGAGAGACACCAAAGCAGCTCCTTTTTTGTTGACCAGAAGAGTGGATATAAAACCCTTTCTGTGACTTGCCAAATGTACACAAGTAAATCTGAGATGCCAATTTCTATTTGTGTCTGTGGTAGCAGGTTGTACTTTTCCTCTGACTGTCATTTATTAACTCTTCACAAGTGCTGTGTTACATCTTCCGTTGCTAATGTCTAGTTGACCCCATGAAGATTTGTTGTACTTGCATTTGGGTTCTTGAGAGCTTGTCTTTTCTCCAGAAGCTGCAGCTTTACCAGAAGGTGCTCCTCAGCATATTTCATATTTCTGGCCAGCTACACAAAGCAAATTCTGCTTTTTTAGATTTGAGCCTCTGAGCACATTGGACGTGTTTATACAGCTGGCACCAGACCTTTGCAATCCTGCAGAAGCCAACTGGATGTGAAGCATCCTTCAGTGAAGGCCTTCACTGGAAGCTGTGTGACCATCTAGAGTGGTGCAGCAGAATACATGTGTTAGTGAGGAGATGTCCATGCTAATGCAGCTTTGTGTGCAGCCAGCCCAGGGTATAAGCAGCGTCTGGTTGCACCTGCCTGCACAGATACCACTGCTGTGTCCAACAAATTGTATAGAACTGCCAGTTCTGGTCACCTAAAAATAAATTATCAAATTACAGCAAAAAGTAGTTGTGCTATTGCAAAATACAAGGAGAGTGGAAAAAGAACGTGGCTGGAAAAGGAAAAGAATTTCTTTTATTTTTTTACACCAAACTATTTCCATCAAAATGCCAGAGCACACAAAACTAGGATTTGGCAGGAGCCTCTTCCACGCAGCAGTTCTCTGTTGGATGCGGTGGGGAAAGTGGCTTTGGAGCTGGATGAGTGAGGAGGCTGGAAATCCTATTGTGTGTGCTTATGATTTTGTACAGAACTTCTTCCTTCTGAACTGCAAAATATGGCAGTTGGTATGTGGCAAATGGTCAGGTTTGTAACAAATATGCATAACCAATTATGGAGTATTCTGTGAAGCAGTGGATCCAGAAAGAACAGCGTTGGTGTCTGTTACAGTGCGTTCCTAGAACTTCACTTGGTGATTGAGCGATTTTAAAGAAACTGAAAGATAAATCCTTCCACACCCATTGGAAAAGCAGATATTTTCCTTTCAGCAGAGAACATCTGTTGTAGCTAAATTTGTATATGAAATACTTTTTTCTGAGAAATCAGAGCTACTGCTGTTTTTACAAACAGTAAAGACTGAAGAGATTACAAGAATTCTTATGTATTAAAGGTCCCCTTTCTATATAGAACATCAACACTTCTGTTGTATCAAAAGAGATTTTACCTTGATCTCATATGTCAAGGTAACAAATGAAATTACCATATCCATAATCTCTGATTCACATAAATCTACAGAAAAGGAGAAAGAGAGAAAAAACATAACAACAAAAAAGACTACACAGCCTTATTCCCATGAAGAACTACAGAGCTGTCGTCTTTCCTCATTTTAAACAGCTGTAGTTTGTAATAGTATTCTGGAAATGTAGGTGTATCAAAAGACCTGCTTTAGACAGTAGACAATGTGAAAAGCTAAATATTTGTGTAAGTGACATTAGGTAGTATTAGTCTTTGTCTCCTAAAAAGGCTAGTCCACATAATAGTGTAAGAGCCACCTTCTTTAGCTCAAAAGCTGACTCATGCTTTTAATTACTGATTCAGCTGAGCAGGTTCTGCTTACAGCACACAAACAGCCCCACTGAATTGCACAGACTGCTCACATGATCCACAAAACAATTATCATTTTGGTTAATATGATGGTGCTTTTTTTCCCTCCATAAAGAAGATCAAGAGTCACAGAAGACAGTTTAACTTATCTTTAAAAGTGTTTGGTGGTCCACTGGTAGAAGCATTATTTTGGGGCTGATTTATGGCAGGAGGAACTTCCAAACATAGCTTAGGAGAAATAGTGGCATCTACCAGAGATATTTGAAAAGACGAATTTGGGGACTTAAAAGTGAATTTGATGAGAACTACTTTAAAAAAATAAATCCAAACTAATGGTTCCTGAAGAGTTTTTAACTTTTTCTAGCTATTGCAGTTAGGTAAGTAGGTGCAGTTATACATCAAAAAAATGTGGAGTATCAGAAAACACTGTAAATGTGCCTAATTTGAGGACCAGTCACAGCTTTGATACTTGTGACATTGACTACAACTTGGTGCTTTATACTACCCTGACTTAATTCAGTAGATTTGCCCAAAGTAGGTATTGATCAGAAAAGAAAAAAAAAAATGTCCAGGTTGTTTAGTGCTGCTACAAGTAAATACTTAGTTCCATCTATTGATTTACAGTTCATCTATGCATAGTTTTTAGGCTGTCATGGATTAGTTAAATCATCCAAATTAACCTAAGGGAAATGTAAAATAGTGATTTACAGTGCTGCTAATGCAATATTAGAAATGAGCTGTTGTATCTTGAAAGAGCAGCAGAAGCAGTTAAATGCAAGATTTGTTTGCTTTTATGTGGATGGAGATAAAATTGATAAGGTTGATGAAGTGAACTGTTGAGAAATGTCATTATATTCCTCTGTAACTAAATTCCCTCTGTCCCTCACAAATGGAAAGAAATCTCAATAATGTTTTAAAATCTGGGATTCTTTTTAAAAATCACTTTTTATGCCGAAGTAGTTTTGTTGGAAAAACTTTAATACGTTTTTTCCCTGAAAACTTTTTATTTCCTAAATGTTACTTTGAAAGACTGAATATTTTGTGGTTAAATTTCATATGTTCTTCATTTTCTTTTACTAAAAACAAATTAAATTTTGCACACATGTATGTGCATATGTGTATTTATAGTGAGAGAGAGACAGGAGGGCAATGTGAGAGAGAGACAGGAGAGCAACCTTCAACCTGGAAAAGGTAACAAGACTAAGAAATATTTTCCCATCACTAATTTGCCATTCCAACTTATGATCAACTAGTAAATTTCTCTTTCCAAACTGGCCTTTGCCAGTTAAACACAGGGTGTTTACTTTGGCTACAGGACCTTTAGGCAGACGTGGTATGAGAAGCAGACAGTGCCAAGTTAGTTGAAAGGTCTGTTAAAACATTTGAAAGTAGCCAAAGAGGAACAATGCTACTTATTTATTTGAACTCTAAGTATTAAAACATGGAACTACTTTCTGTGGTAGTAGAGAAAGCATACTTTTTCCTACTTGAGAATGTGATATAACGTTGGCAGATGTCAATTATTTGTAGACTTAAAAGAAACCATTATCTTCTTATGCTATCTAGAGATCTATTTTGTTTATTTAGCAGTTTGAAAAAATATAAAATTCCTACTAATTCTGAATTATTAATTCATATTAATAATGGAGAAAATATTGACATTATTAACAGTCGTTCGAGTTTAACCCAGTTTTATTGAAGCTGGAATGCAGTGGGGGTTTTTTGTTTGCCTGAGGATAGAGTCCACAAATAATTGCAGCTCAATTGATCTGCAAATAGCTTTTAATTTGTAATCTTCATGCATAAATTGGTTTTTTTATCATTGTATTTTGAGTTTCAACCTAAATGTTAAAAAGTTATGTGATGAAATAGAGAAAAGTATGATCTTCACAAGGCACCTCATGAAAAGAAACAAGGGATTGTGTTGAAAACCGAGTAAAACAGTTGCACTGCTTGTCCTTTTATCCATCTTTGTCACCATTATGTACCTTTCATCTCTTGTTAATCCCTTTTCCTTCTGGTTTTCCTAATTTTTTTCAGATTATAATTTTTATTATCAGCAACATAGTTCATTATCATCTTTTTTATTTGGGTTTTTTTTTCATTTTCCATATGTAAGGATATCTCTATATAGTATCAAATAATTACATATATAATTATTGCATTGTCTGTTCATGACTGCTTAATTCAAAAATGGAAACAAAGCATATCTTTTCTACTCCATTCATCTACATAGAATGAAAATAGCACCTTGTTGGAATTGTGTGTTGAGCACTTTTATGCTGCTGTTAGAAATATGAGAAGTTTGCCCCTACTGTCCATTGGTTTTAATTGGCAAAGGTTTATGTGCAATGGACAACAGATATTATATTTTGATGAAAGCAGAAACATTAACTCTTTTCCAGAACTGGAAGAGCAATGTTTTTGAGAGATGATAATGATATGAAATTTTGCTTTAAGTTGGTTCAGCCTAACACTACAATTTCTCTGCATGACCTTTTGAACACCTTATATCCAAGTCCTTATTTCAATTGGATGAAGGTGTGTAGTGAACCAAGATCTCCTTAGTTGAAAAGAGGCTTTGCTTATGGCAGCACGTCCCAGCCATCATTATCAAGGCAGCTTCAGTCCAGTCACATTCCTATATTCATATTCATATTTATCATAAAAAATATTCCTAATATTCATTTGCACTACTCTTTCTCATTATAGTAAGAGAAATGAGCAGAGATGTGTTCATACATAGGTCAGCACAGGGGACAAACACAACAGGGTTTATCTTCCTGCCTCCAGACTAACAGCCTCTCTTAAAGGAAAAAGTGTTTGTAAAGAGTAAAAATAATACATACTTGAGTGCTAAAATTATTCTAATATTTCTATTTAAAACCAGAGGTGTCTCTGAGCGATTCCCACAGTTACATCATGGTTACCTTTAGTAACTCAGCCTACAATTTCATAGGGGTTTTACTACAATGGTTTAAGTGTTCTGTCTAGCACAGAAAAGGTCACCTACATAGGACAAGAGAGACTCATATGGAAGATTTACCCTTTGCTTATTGGAATACCAGATTCTTGCCCTTTTTATTCTAGTGCTTATTTTTTTGAGTACTACTAACCTAGCTCCTAGGAAAAAGAGGCTCACAGTTTAAATTGTAGCAGTGTCATTTGTTTCACCAAAAAAAAAAAGTATTTAATAAGAAAAGAACAGAAGCCAAAGGAGATAATATCTTCAGCATATGCCGCATTTTCAACTTACTTTCCATATTTTAAAAGTGTTCCATCCCTTTTTCTTTGTAATGTAATGCTGCTTCCTAATTTAATAACTTTCAAGATAGTGTTTGGCCTAAGAAATGACTGGAATAAACCTAAGAAATCTGTAACACTAAAAGACATTTTTGCAAAAGTTAACCTTAACATCTAAAATGCCAAGAGAACTTTCATCCAATTTTGACATCTGTCTCTTATTTTTAAACAATGGCTTTAAATAATTTCCCAGATGTTACACAGCATTTTTATCAAGTCCATGTTTTAATACCTCCTAAATTGTATCACCTACATTTCTGAAAGGTATGTACTTTTTTCTTACTCAGTAACCCTAATTTTTTCCCCCTTCACAAAGTGTTACGACCACTGGAATGGTTTAGGTGTGTTTCCAAGTTTAGGTACTTGGAGGTTAACTTTTATGTGTAATATGTGGTACTGTAGTCTGTTAATTCTGAGTAATTTGGAGGCAGAAGGATAAGCCACATGTGGATAAAGCCCAAATCACAATGCTGATTGTCATCCCCCTATTTCTGTGCTTTAAGTCTGCGCCACGCCATGGAATGAATTATCTTGCATCAAAACTGCAACGTGTGTATATGCACTTAGTAGTGTACAGTAAATGTGGAATTATGAGAGTAATTACTTATCTTTATGGGCTAAGCCAGAGTTTCACAGCTGAGCTCATCTAGTTGCCTGCTTGCCACCAAAAGGTCAGCTTTTCTGCCCTAGCTCTGTCCTTTAGTCCCCCTCCTGTCCTCTCCTCATTTCCTTCCACCATGTGAGGCAGTTGTCAGGTTCTTCTGGGATCTGCTGTAGCTGAGATAGCAAAAACTAATCAAACTATTTACTGGTTTAGTTTTCTTCCATTCTAAAATTTGAAAGGGCATTTTGGGGATGTTCCATCAGCATTATATTGAAAGAATGAGCAGAGGAGAAACAGATCCATAAATTACTTAGAATGTTCTACAGTCTGTATTTTTAACTCAGGTCTTTGACTTTAGCCATGAACACTTTTGTTTTTTTCAAACCTGCACCTTATATATGAAACAGACATTTGTTCCCTCATGTGGTTAAAAGTAAACTGAAGTCTTGAAAATTATCTGTGCTGCAATTTATCTTCTATGACTTTAAAAGATTGATTGTATCCATGCACTCTAGATATTTGAAAACTTTGGATTACTTAGCAGTTTGAGACATGTTGAGTTAAAATGGGATGTTCTGCAGGAAATCAAATTGGTCTGGCTCAAACCATTTCTTACTGGAAAACAGAACTGGGGAGATGTGCGTGTTATAGGAAGAAGTCAAGCATTTTTCATGTCTTTGATTTTGAACATCAGGACACCTTTTCTACCAGAATAGCAAACATTAACTTCAGTATTGTCTCTTTTACTTTGCAGCTTTTTGAAAGGAATCTGATACTTGGGTAACTGATGTCCTAATAAGCTAATAAGGATTTGATAGTCTTATTTCAGTTACATAGATTATATTTAGACAACCTTGACCCAGTGGATTGTTGTTCTTCTGTTCCAGAAAATAGGGTCTGATTCTTACTGACTGCCCATTTTGAGAATAGAATAAGCTATCAATCTCTATTCATCCAGACCCCAAATTAAGAGCACCTGCCAGTTGCTGTGTATTATATTTGCACATACACCACCATCTGCAGAGTGGCCTAACAGAGGATTACAGTGTCCTTAATGCCACCCATCTGGGTGGCCATCCTAAAAATAAGCAGACAGTGCTACTCATGGTACTGCCTCAAGCACATTGACTACAAGCCCTGCCTACTGCACTTCCTTATGAACACCAAGCTATCATATAAAATACGAACTAAGCACTTTATGTTCCTTTTGGTTCTGACTGCTTAAGAGTTGATCATGGCTTACAGTTTTGCTCTCCCTGATCTGTTTTGTTGTTGAAAGAATCCACTGTGTACAGTCTTTTTCCTTTCACCTATTTTGCCCCATAACAGGGGATGACAACCTCTGTTATTCAAAGAATTGATGTATCTCTCGATGCTGAGGTAGGAAACTGTGAGCAGTGGTACTTATGAAATATTACCTCCCCAGAATTACTACCTAATTATAGCCTGAGTCTTAAAAGATTATGTCCTGATGGATCACTTAGTACAGGTTTAAAGCTTGTCTTTGCAAAAGGCAGACATCCTTAGTATATGGTCTAGGTGTTTTCTGTTTTCCCCAGCGTTGTCATTGCTCTTTGTTTCTTCCTTAGAGTAAATTGCTGAGGAGAGTTCTAAAGTTGATAAAATGACTGTTGCTGGGCCATTTCGAGTCTGTGACCCAAGGCCACCTGATGCAGAGACTGGAGTCATCAGTGACAGTGCTTCTCCCCTCTGGTGGGAGAGGGGAGGAGAGGAGAGGCTGATGTGGTCCATCCGTGCCACTTGGACTGCAAGGGAGCAGATTATACTGAAAGATGCAAATACAAGGTCTGCAAAATTAAATAGTTGAATTATTTTGCTTTCTGTAACCATTTTCCAGGCTATGATCAATTTTTAAGTAATACCACTTCTCCAGAAAATTACTTAATGCAAAAATAAATAGTTCTAATGCTGTTTCTTGGCAAGTACTAAAAATCAAAACTCATCACTTGGAACTGCTGTTGTGATCAGTAATAAATAAGAAACTGTCCTATAAGGAATTGCATGGGGTATTGATAACTAATTTATAGCTGGAAGATAAATTCACTGGAAAATAGAAGTAACAAGGAAAAGGCTGGAGATCTGTTATTTCCCATATGCTGGCAGAAAGTCACCAAGTTTGAAGTGAGGCTGTAGAAAAAATACAGGGACACCAGATGGCGAGCATTTTAATTAAAAATGTTGTCATGTAAAAAAGATGACCAAAGCCAAACAATACTTGATAGAATTATGTTAATTTGGTGATTCCTAAACACAACTCCATATTAGGTTAGTTTTACTATGTCTATCCATTCCATAAATTAGAAGACTTTATTCATTATATCCTCATATAGTAGCTTGAATTAAATTGAGAGCATAGCTTAAAGTTGTGGTGCACTGTAAATGAGTCAGGTCCTTCCTAGCAGAATAGAAATATAAATGAAAATCTGAAGTTCTAACTCATTCATGTCCTCATACACTTTGGAGATCCTTTAGGCTATCAATGGAAGAAATGCTCAATCTTTAAAAATTGTATTCAGTAACTGACTATTATGGGAAAATAAAGCTCAATCAGCAATATCTGTGTTTAGGAGAAACAGTATTATCTTGTACATTCCTCTCTCACTCTATCTTATACTATTAAGGATATTCTCCTGTGATTTTTGTCACAAAGTAATTTAGGGCACAGGTATCAAAATGCATAATTTCTTCTTCCAAGCTTCTTTTAAGTGGTAGAATTATCAATTTTCATGGTAAGCCATGCTAATTTCTTTTACCAACCACAAAGACTTGAAACTTGGATTTTAGGGATTCCTGGTACATCCATTTTAAAATAAAGGAAGACTTTTCTTTTTAACAACTGCTTACATCTTCTGCACAAATAAAAATTTTTATGTCACATTCAAAAATATGTTTGCCTGCTTTATATACAAAAACTGTGTTAAAAAGTAACTGCTTTTAAATTCTTAATGCTATGGGAAGACAAAACCAAATTAGGCATAAAGGAAAGGCATTTTCTTTGAGGTGCTGTCCAGCTTTCTTTGATTTTAGTGCTGGTCCTGTTGGTATGAGGATAAGTGTGGGGGAAGGGCTCATGGTCAGTGTGCAGATCTTTGCAGGTGATGACTACCTGCAGCAGACCTCTTGGATCCCCCACCTCATAACTGAGGAGCTTCTAAGAACATGCTGGGATATAGGATAACCTGATTGAACAGACCTCCTCAAAGAGCTTGTGAGCAGTTAAAGAAGTAGTCTTCCCAATATGACTGCAAATATCTGGAAAAAAAGACTATTAATTGGCTTTTCTGAAGCACAAATACTAATATTCAGTCCTGAGCCCTGAATCAGCCCAACTAAGGTTAGGGACATATATAACTTTAGAAGGGTTGATCACTTTCTAGAAGTGTCTTCAGTGGTTTTATTTTGTTGTACAGAAGTGAAAACACAAAAGGTAGTGAGCATATTGAGCAATATTGAGTAATTCCAGTGTCATGGGCTACAAGACCAGTCTGGTAAAAGATAGGGTTTGATGTGTGCAGATTTCAGGTGCAGTGTGGAGTTGGAAGGAGTGGATCAGGAAAAGAATAATTTTGGGTGGGAACTTGGATGCCACAAGCTTCTGTGGGAGAGAATTTGATGGTAACACCTCAGGGAAGATGAAGACTTAACATTAGAACATATTTTATCAACTTAATCAAGTACTGGAATGAGCTTCCTAGAAAGATGGTCAGTGTCCCAAACCTGTCAGTTTTTAAGAGGCACATGGACAATGCTCTTAATGACATGTTTTAACTTTTGTTCAGATCTGAAGTGACAAAGCAGTGGGCTAGATGGTCATTGTAAGTCCCTCCCAGTCTAGTCTAGTCTAGTCTAGTAGATTCTGCCCTATTCCAAAAGGATTGGAAAGTAACTGGATGTAGCCTGGGAAAAGCAATAGGGTTTGGGGGAGCATTAGGAGAGTAGAACTTTTGGAGGCAAAGCATTGACACTCTGGGATTGGGAAGATTAAATTTGTGAGGAACTAGAACAAAAGATTTAAAGTCAGAGGCTTTAAGGGAGAGAAGTTTGGAGGAGGAAGACTGGAGAGATGGGAGGCTCTGCAGCAAAATGAACTGAGTCAACATGAGCTTCTGGTACCAGAGGCCATATTCCTCTCCCAGACATATTCATGGATTTGAAATATCTTCACCCTGACTTTTTGCCTTCATAAAGCCCTATATTTCAAATCTCAGAGACTTTTTTTCTTGAAACAAACAGCAAACAGCTTTAAGATTCTGATTTTCATTATATTGCAACATTAACAAACAAACCCAGCATTGATACTGTCCTTCCTCACTCTCCTCTATAGAAAGTCTATGAAGCATAATTGAGAGCTGTAGCTGTGACAGCTTTTGTGCTTTTACTGATGTGTTTTGGGGCACGTTGATTTATGTGTGTCCTGGAGTGTTAAGTTCCTGCATGAGAATAAGATACATCTGAGAACCTCTGCTGACAAAAGCTGTAGTAGAACTGGGTCAAATGTGTTCAAGTAAATACAGTGCAGATACAACACAGTAAAAATTAAAATCACCTGAAGGAGATTAGGTGTGGAGTACACTTGTTAATAATGATCAAGCTAATGAGTTCTTCTGAGTTATCACAATGCATTATTTAATTTCAGGTATGAAGAAGGTGTTTGGCAAAGATAAGGCCATACCTGCAGTTTAAAATATGAGCTGTAAGATAAGGCACAAAAGAAGTTGTATTGCTGTCTTCCTGTGCCAAATCTGGGCCCTTCTCTATTAATGTATAACACAGTAACTCTCTGATAAGAGGATTTTTTACTTTCTTGAGGTGAGTACTCTGAAAATATTTCAGCTTAGTCTAGCTTTATACATAGATTGCAGTGGTAATAGTTGGCTTGTTAAGAATCATCTGAGATATTCATTGAAAGTTAATTTTTGTCACTTCAAAAGACAGTTTTCAAATCTTAAAGTTTAGGTAAAATAAGGCAAACACCGCAACTGGCTGCTGAGAGCCTAAGTTCAAAGTAGTATTATAGAGTAAAATTTATTCATTAAAAATTACTTTGCAGACTGTGAAAAATACCTGAAGAATTCTCTCCCCCTAAAAACAGACAAATCAGTTTAAAGGAAATCTTGGGAGGTAGAAGAAAACCCCCAACTTTTATGCAAAGTATCTGTTCAAATTTGTTTAAAGGAAAAAAAATTAGAGACAGTTTTTAATGTAGCCTCAATTTTAAAGCTGTAGTAAGCTGCTTCCCCCCCAGAATGATGGTCATTTTTGTAACCTTATTCTTACACTTTTCCTAAAGATAAATTTCCAGCGTTTTTAAACAAGAAGAGCAGATATCAAAGCAGATGAAAGAAAATTAAATATTTGGCTTCAATCTAATTTTTCACTGCTTTTATGCTGCTCACACTTCTTTGTAAAAATCAAATGGTTTTGCCTGCTGCTACTCTAAGTGTTACAAGGCTACTTTGGAATACTTTAAACAGAAATCTTGTGAACACACAGGAAATGTTCATTGTTAGTAATTTGTTAAATGATTAGGCTAGTAAAAATCTAGCATATGATTAATCTGGGAGCCAAATTGTATTTTTTTCAATTGGCTTAACAAGTAGGACAAAACCCCTATTCAAAATGCATTGCCTTGGAAATGTGAGTGAATTACAGCAGAAATAGTTTTCTGATTGTGTATATTGCATGAAGGAATATTTACAGCATTTGAAGGCTCAGCTAAATCATTCTGCAGTTAATGCAATGAATTTAATGTAAGTGGAATACTTAGTGCTATTTTAACCTTTTGTATCATTTTCCAAGACTTGAATGGAATGTCTTTTTTTGACTAGCAAGAGTGTTTATTTCTCAATTATTCAATGTTTGCTAGTATAATAACACATAAGCAAAAATCAGCATATTTTATGAAGCATCTATAATCAACATTTTTCTTTTTATAGAAAACACTATGGTTGGGGAGAGTTGTAATTGCTATGTCTTTTAATCATTGATCTAATTTCTTTTTGGTGTCCAGCTACAGGAATTGGTGTTTGTCCTACCTTTTAGTTGAATGAAAGCTGTCCCTCAGTAGAGGGAGTGTCTGCTTGCCAGCTGTCACCGAAAATCCCTGCTTGCTTAGCTCAGATGTGCTCCTCTTGCAGCAGGCGTGATTCACAGGAGTGCTCAGCAGGCAATTCAAACGAGCTAGAAGGCAGCAGTCCTCTCATTCAAAAACCCTTTATTGGTGACTTTTGCACTTTCTAACTTATTGAAAAGCTGAGCTGAATCATATACTGGCTACTGACTGATGGGTCTGCCTTCTGATTCAGTTCCAGGAGGGAATAATTTTTTGTTTCCCAGCAGAAAGTGACTCCATATGAGAGGTGGAAGGGGACTGGGAATTCTCACTTGTTTAACTTCCATATTCTCATTTATCTGTGTTAAAGAGGAGCGTGAAATTCATTTGACATACCTCTCTAACGGGATGGGCTTTTTTTGAGAGTAGAGAACAAATTCCTTCATGTTCTGTAACCAATAAAAATTCCTTCTTATGAGAAAAAGTTACAGCATTTTCCTGAGTTTTTCAGTCTATTCATATTTTTGTTGCAAAACTCAGATTTCAGAAAGGGAAAACAAGTTTTGTGGAAGATCTTACACAAATGCCTGTCATCCATTTCTCTGCTTCTATTAATGTAAAGGTCAGCAATACCTGTGATTTTTTTTCCATATTAAGGAATGAGAGTAAGTCTAAAGTATTAGTGTTTCCTGGAATCCAAGAGAGTAATCTCAAATCAAGATATTTTCCTCCTTTTCATTGCCACTTCTGAATCTATTAATTCTGGTATTGAATTTGAATGATTTGAAAATTCCATCTTCTGAACACTGGTTCCATGGCTATGATAGTCCTGTACCTGACTTTCAAAGATGACTCTGCTGTGCTTTTTTGAGTTCATGTAAGATCTCTTATGCTGATACTTTACTTCATTTAGGCTAAACAGTTCTTTGTCATCAAAGGATGAAAACCTTGCCTTTGGAGTAAAGTCACTGTCATAGCCCATGGGAGAAAAAAAACACAAGAAAAGTATAAATCTTGAAGATGACAGTGCAGGATGTTAATTGTCATCATATCCCTTGGTTGAGGCAGATTCATCTTTTTTACAGTTACTCTTTCATTTTGGTATTTCTCTGATGTGAGGCAGGTAACTATGCAATGATGTGTGGCATTACTTTGTTGTTTCAAAATGCAATGTCAGAAAAGTTGTATACTTCTACTAATGTATATAGACAACTGTAATTAACATGTTCCCTGCACCTTAGCTTCAGAGATATTTCAAACCATTTTTTAAAAGTTAGTGCAAAATACTTCATATTTTAGATATCAAAATTTTAGTCAGCACCATGACCTTGGATTTTACCTGTAACAATATGGGAAATACTTTTTACTATTGATTTTTTTTGGCAAGTAGCCAAAATCATGAGACTAGTTTGTCTGTACTTTTTGATCCTCCTCTATATGGAATGAATTCTTTGAGAGGTGCTAATCTGCCTGATTTACTTCAGTGTAAGATGAATCTGTCCACTCTAAGGATGAGCCAGTTTCTGAGATAACATTAATTTCACTCAAGTTACTAGTCAGTTACAACTCTAAACCCACTTTTGACTGAAAGTTCTAGTTTAGTGCCATAAAGAAGACTAAGTGGGAATGCCAGTGTTAGGGCACTGCTGCTCTGGGGGCATGATCCCATTCATTTTTTTAAAAATCAATGGATTTTTTTACAAAAATATATGGATTTTTTGCCACTGAGTTCAGGAGAGACAAGCTTTTTCCTAAACTGCAGGACTTCTCTGCATTTAGAGGCACAAGGTTTTCACAAGGCACGTCTCTTTCCAGATGATCCTTCATTTTTTGCTGTACCTTTTATCATTGTTCAGGGACTGCAGGCTTGATGTGCAGAAGGGCAGAACAAAAGGTCATAGTACCCATGAATAGGATTTCTCTTTATTAGTAAGTTTAGAAAAAAGAAAAAATGTCAGGGAAAGGGGCACCCAGAATTAGTGGATATATGTGTCACAGCATCTCTCTGCCTCAGTGAGCTGGGGATTTCTGTAGGATGGGAATAACAAAATGTCAGTATCTCACAGAAATCTGATAAATGTTCATAAATGTTTGTAAAACTCTGGGATGCCTTAATGGCTACTAGTGCTGACAGTCATAAGAAAGCCAGTATTAATAGATCTGTCTGCAAAGGATATGCAAACATGTAAAAAAAAACTTACTGAAATAAGGTAGTGAACCTGACATATTAAAAGGAAGGAATATAAGATAATTTTTTCGAACTTCAGTCTCAACTATTTGCTTCATTTAATGCATGCCTTTATTTTTATGATACTTCTTATAATGAAAGTGACATTTCCTGTCCTGTATTTATTTGGTATGTATCTGAACTTCCTTAATGCATCCCTTTAAATTCAGTTTAGGACTGCAGTATGTACAGTCCAGAGTGGTAAGTGTTACAGGAGTATTGGGAAAGACAGAAATTAGCAGTGGGTAAACTATTGATTTCCATAAAATATTTTCTGATGGTTCTGAATTCAGTCTATGCCTGTTCTGAATTGTTTTGAGTTGCATGCACTCATGTTTGGCCTTTCACCCAGCACTGCTGGATAGTTAATATGGGTTGAGTAAGGACAGGATAAACCATCATTCCTTTGCAGAAAATCATTGCTTTTCCCCCTCTCCTTTCATGTCTTCCTAGTCCTCCTGTGTTATGTCTGTTTCTTAGAAATTTTCACCCTACTTCAATGCAAGATTTGTAATCTTGGGAGATTTTCCTCTCCAGTATACCAAGGGAGCTGAGAACTGAGAAGCTCAGTGCTTTCAGCTGTGGCTGCTTCTCCACTCGGGGACGAACTTGCAGATGAAGTCCTCTTCATGCAAAGGAGACTTGCATTGAGTTTCTAGGCAAGAATAGTGAATTATGTAATCCTACTGGCACAGCAGCACTATGTGAGAATAGAAAATGCATAGGAAGGATGGAATCTTGGAAGAATTTTATTACCTAAATCCATAATACAAATTTCAGAAGCATGTATCTTAGATTGTTGCTGAAGTGTAAAACCAGAGCACTTTAACACCAGGACACAGCTTCTGCTGTTACATAAATTTTAAGTATTTATATTATAAAAAGGATTTTTATTAATATGATTTTTAGGTGCCAGTGGTTGTTGCTGTTCCTGTTATTATATGTAAGATAACTTGTTATTTGCATTCATGGCAGCAGCCAAACTATTTTCCTGACACTATCTACAAATACTATTCTTTCCCAAGATTAAGAAACTGAGTGTGATGCAGCCATCTGGTGTGGAAAGTACTGACTCACTGGTAGACATTTAGGAATCACTCACTTAAGGAGTGGAAATGCCAACCCACCCTAGCTTGTAAAGTGGTGCTTTATCTGTAGAGTCATTCTTTTCATGCATTTTGCACAGCAAAGGAGATCCTTGAAGAACAAATATTTTTAATCCTGTTTACAAATCTTGTTCTGTATATAAACCAGACCTGGATTCTTGTCTTAAATTACTTTTCATTGTAATACTAGGAAAGGCTTCAAAAATGAAATCATTGATGCAAGCAAATTTCATTACATACAGTAAAATGTATTTTTGCAATCACAGCTGCATAAACTTTAAATAGACTTTTATTTATAAAAAATCAAATCAAGTTATCTGTAGTAGTAGCAAGTTTCTTTTCTAAATCCATCATCTACTTGACATTTAACCACACATTTTCTTTTTTTCTTTTATTTCTATATATCATTAGACCTTTTGGTCAACATGAAATCAGTGCCATAAACACACAGGCCACATGTAAAATCAGTGCTTCTTTATTCCAAATATCTTATTTCTGACCCTATTATAATGAATTTAATGGCTCTTAGTTTTGTTTCTATTAGAGATTTAAAGAAGTTGGATCCTGCTACTCATAGAATTCTGTGTATTGTCTGAGTCATGTTGGTCTGCTTTGGACAATGACCTTTTTATTCAAAGTAAGATTCTTATTTGATTTGTGGGCATACAGATACATCATTTTCTATATCTTCAATCTTGATTCCTGTCTAAAAATTCACTCTTTTAGGTAGGAATCAAAATGCTAGTTTAAACATGTACATTATATATCAGTATGAGTTAGGCTGACCCTGGCTTTCTGCCAGGTGCCCACCAAAGCTGCCCTACCACTCCCCTCCTCATCAGGAGAGAAGAGAGAATATAGAGTATATAAGATATGTAAAAGAGTTTCCATTTTTCAGCTGATGAAACAGAGCTCAAGCCAGAAAACTCTGCTGTTTCTCTAACTGTATTGTGAAAGTCATAAAGTCAAGCCCATAGGGGCTTATCTTTATAGTGCCATCACTCCTGATGGCTTTATTGGTTGCTATAGGCTAGCACAGACCATCTATAAATAAGTAGTAATGCACATGCACACAACAGAAAGAGAAAATACCTTCCTGAATTTTACTTTCATGCAAAGGCTTAGGTTTAAGGTGTAGGGATACAATTTTAACACATATGTACAGTGTAGTTCAGAAGTAGATTTAACATAATGTCTGTTCTTGCTTTTCCTCACAGAAATTGTTGCAACTTAATGTTGCAGAAATCGTACATCTTGCTTTACTTGAGGATTGATTTTCAACCTCAAATTTGGAATTTCCTGCTTTTGGTCTTTACTGAATCATTTATGTTGTTACCTAATCTTAACTATTATTAAAGTTGCAGGGTTTTTAAAAAAGAAACTAGGTAAACATTTGTTGTTTTCTGATTTTATGGTTTTTAAAAGCCCATTTCATTTACTAGGTATCAATGTTACAAGCCTTAAGAATAATCTAAAGGTATATTAATTTTTAAAAATGCTATTTCTTGCAAACAGTAAATCCAAATATGTGCCTAAATCATCATTATGCAGTAAAAATCATGTTACACTACTGGGCTTGAAACTCATCTAAGCAATGCAAATGGCAAGGTTTGGTTTCTAGACATGTTTTGATCGAAGTTGGAGGGGGGTTGTTTCTTTGGTGGGTTTTAATTTTTTCATGGTGCAAAATCTTGAACTTTCCTACTGAGAGTTTATGATTTGAAAGTTAGCAATGTTGCCTTGTCTTCAAAACAGTACAAAAAGGGTGTATTTTTAATGTTGACTGCAGTTTAGTGATTTTGTTTTGTTAGAGCTACATTTGTGGGATTTTATGAATAGATTTCTGTCCTATGTAAAATGTATTGCCATAAGAATTCTTCTGCAACCAATGCAAGTAAAAAGCCTTTCTGTAGTTTATTAATCCAGTTCAAATATTTAATTGCTTTCTCAGTTGTTAATTATTGTAGTTTTGATGCTGAGTAACCCTTTGTTTACAGGTTCTCCCTCATATCTCACAGGTCTACATTTAACATAAACTATTCATTAATTTTCTGGAATATCTGTCATTTAGAGTCTAAGGGATTCCCAGGGAAACAGGTATGAAGCAAAATAAGACATTCAAAGTCATGACTGGGTGATCTTGAAGGTCTTTCCCAGTCTTTATAATTCTGTGTCTTCTGCAGATACCAGAATTCTTTATCCTTCTCCTCTCTTGGTTATGTTGCTCTTGCTTAAGAACTTATTTTGTTTCAAGTTTGCTTCCTTAATTATATTTTGCATCATACCTATTTATACCATCATGTGATAGATTAACCAGACCACCTCTAGAATATTTTTCACAAATTAATGTCATTGAAGTACATAATTTTGTCTTTCACACTTGCCATCATCTGTATTTATTTTAGCTATAATAATTATTTCAAGTAGATGGTATTTCATTCAAATGATTAAATATTTTTCAGTAGATTAACTTCAATAGAGATTTGGTCTTTCTTAGAAATTACCCATATGTCTTCTGGATCTCCTTCTATAAAATACAGACAGAAAAATCAATATGTCTAAAACTATCAAATAATTACATCTTTGCCCTGTGTTTTATTCAGTCAGTCATTTCAGACTTTTATAGTTAGTCCAAGAAAATAATATTTAGATCTTCTTACTGTTTACTGCAAGATTCAGTTATTTGGTTTGCAGTAACATTATCCCAAAGTTAACATTTATTTCTAACATCTCAAAAAGCCATGAGACCAAAATGATACTGATTTTTTAAACTTCTGAATCATGATACAAATGTTCTTGGGTTTGTATCTTCTTTGTTTCTGTGGAGAAAGAGTCTTTATTTTTGCACAGAAGTTAAAATGACATCTTAATAAAGATTATTTAATGTTCTGTTCTGTGGGAAAGAGAACTGGGTGTTTCTTCAACAGTGGAAAAACTTGTGGTCTCTCTAAAGCTCTGGTTGCAATTTTGTCTTCAACTTCACTTTCCTGTGCTTAACTGACACTTCTTTCATCCATACACTTGAAGATGGGGATTCCATTCATCCATCAGATACGGTTCTCCCTTTTGTATGTTCTTATTTCCTTCACATGCAACCATCTCCCTTCAAACAAGCACCAAGCTATAAATGCATAATAAATTATAGCTTGAAAAAATATTTTAGATCTTTAGACAATCCTAAAACTTAAAATGGCTTAGCTAGATCCCAGGCTTTAGCTTGGCCTATGCAGGTTTTTAATTCTTTGTGCCATAAAAAAATGAAAATTAATTCTAAAGAAATAAACAGAGCTGAGGGTGGGGAACAGTCTTGTGGTTAGGAATGAAAGAATATACAACACATACCTGAAATGGGCAAAAGAAAAGAAATACACTCTTGATTTGGTGCAAGCATTGCTTTTCATCATTTCCAGCTGTATAATGATAAAAGCTACAAGTAGCAAAGGTTGCAAAGAGGCAAGGATACTGCAAAATGTTTCTGACCATCTACTTTACTTAATGAAAGCACTTGGATAAGGAAATACTGGACTGGAACTTGTAAGTTCAATAAACTTTTAACAGAGATTCAGACAAGTGTACAAAAGCTGGAAGAACAAGATTGTAATCTCTGGAGAAGAATCTGTGCATCTCTTGATCAGGCTGCTGAGCATTTTACAGCCATGGCAATAAATACTTCTAGCCCAAGGGTCCCAGTGCCTGTTACCAGCCAGACTGACATGAAATCCTTGACGAGTTTGGAAAATAAATACATTGACATTCATAAAGAACCTGGAAATTACAGTGAGACTCTCCATAGAAATACAGATAGATAAACAGGGGGAAAGAAAATCACATGAAACTTGAAACTGATTTTGACAATGGTAAAGAGTTTTAAAGCTAGGGCTTAAAGCATTTGAGTAAGCTACCACATGATATTGAAGCATTGTGAAACTAATTAAGAGAATATAGGCAGGTAGACAGACTGGAATGAGATAGTAATGGCATGTGTAATTCACTCTGTATTTTCCTATATATTTTTATTAAAAATATGCAAGCTATATTTTTTCCTGAATTTGTATGAAGTGTGAACACATTGACACTTGCAATGATTTTCTGCTATCCTAGAAAATGTACAGCTTTTCTTCAAAAATTAATCATAAAACCATATTCACTTGGCAACTAGGCTTAGACATACATCATTTAACCTGAGAGTAGCTCAGTTGCTTGGTGCTAATAACACCAAGGCTGTGCATTTGATTCCTGCATGGGACATTCACTTATGAGTTGGACTTGATCCTTGTGGGTCCCTTCCAGCTCAGGATATTCTCCCACAGGTTCACATGGGCTCTGTTTCAAAAGAATTTGTCTATCGAAGATACAGTTAATAGATAATATAGCTAGTGACAAATAGAGTGAAGACTGACTGTC
Source organism: Notiomystis cincta (assembly GCA_013398075.1). Taxonomy (NCBI): domain Eukaryota; kingdom Metazoa; phylum Chordata; class Aves; order Passeriformes; family Notiomystidae; genus Notiomystis; species Notiomystis cincta. The sequence continues at coordinate 201,552 of VZRX01005070.1, read as the reverse complement.
TAAATAGTTGTCTGTCTGTTTTGGGTAAGATTGTCCCTAACATAGTATCTTTATGTCTTCAAAATGAAAAATTATTCTGTAGCTTCACATAAAGGAACACAGCAAGTTCCTTCTAAAATCAGTTATTACCTCTTCAATCAGTACCATGTTCATATGATACATTTTTGTTCTTTTTATTCAACATACAGAGTGGAAAAACAGCCTAGTTGCAAAACATTAAATTGATGTTTATTGACCTCTGAAAGTGCACTTCTTGCACACTGATTTTTCAGGGAACCTCTGCCTGCTATTCTGCCCTGCTTTGCAATCTTTGCTCTTTATCATCCTACGCAGATATCACATTTCTATACAATTTTGGCTTTAGATCACAGTTTCACTATTACATGATCCTTGGCACATTTTGATATTGGCAAAGGAATCCTGGATGACTATTGGAGGTCTGTTCTCCTATCTTTAAACATTTAGCCTTACTTTCTAAGGAAACACATATGGAGTCTGTGTGAGCACAAGAGGGTAACTTGTGTGCATGTCACAGGGTAAACTGAGGACCACTGGGAAATTTCCAAGGAGTTTTACAATCTCAGAGGTAATTAAGCTCCTTAAAAAACTTTGTTATGAAAATGGAGAAAGCTTTGTTGAATGAGAGCAAAGCTTCAGGCTGCAGTGAGAGCTGGAAGGCCTTGTCCCTGCAGCATCTATATAGCTCTGACCACAGAGTGTTACTGCATCTCAGCACAGGGCAAGCACAATCTGTGATAAAGAGAGAAATCAAGTGATTATTTTCTTTATGACCAGGTTGAATAGTTTGTAGAACAATACAGCTAAAATAATTAAATTTTAAGATGTGCATTCCTGTGAATAGTTTAATTAATAATCTTGGGTTTGTTGGGCTTTTTTTCTTTGTTACCATAGCACAGAGAAATCAAGAGATGTCTTGATTTCTACCAGTATTTTTGCTTTTGAGGAAAGCTTATTTGGATATGCCTCATTTTGGATAATCCACTTAAACTTTTCATTTTTCCATTTCCTTTATAAATTCAAGATAATGTGTATTTGCTTCAAAGGACTTTGCAAAGATGCATGAAAGAATAGGTGATATATCAAGTGTAATGTATTATTGATAATTTTTTATTAACTCTCTGCTTTTTCTTTGGTGAGGTAACGTGAGGTTAGAAATTAAAGACTAAATATTGTCTTTTTTTATATGCATTTATTTTATAGTTCCAATATTTTTGTCACTAAATGCTTGTTTCAACATGTGCTGCCCCAGATCTATACTACAAAAAAATACATTTACAAGAGAAGAATAGATTCAGTCCTCAGATATTTTATACTACTAAAATTTGGCAGGCATATGGCAAAATGACAGAGTGAGATTTCAGTTCCTAGGGGAAGAAATAAAATCTGATTCTTCATAGTCATTCACTCTTTACTTACACTGTGATGATTTAAATTGTACATGCTACAAAAACATCAGGTGTCTGTGTAAATGTTTTTCTGTGAAACTCTTCAAGTTCTCTTTCAAATTTGCATAAGGACATCAGATATTAGGTGGCTGTATCTCATTATGAACTTTAAACCTCATATTTTATATGAAATTGCAAAATGTTACTGAAACAAAACCAAGTTGTATTGCTTATTTTAGTTATGATATATTATTTCACTAATTATTTACTTTGTTTAGGACTGTGTATATACCAGAAAAGCTCAAGAAGAAAAAAGTGAAAAAAGCACTTTGTAAAAAAGTCCATGTGCTTGATCTGTTCAAATCACTCACTCTTTGTTTCTTTCTTTAAAAATAAATAAATAGATAAATCGATAAACAAAACCAACAACCAAATATTTGATATGAATAAATTTACATGCCCCCACAAAAAGGAGTGTTAGCTTTGAATTCAGACATTTGGTTCTGTTACTGTCATCAGAACTGACAAATCTGTCATTTCCCTTTGAAAACCTGTATAAATATACTAGAGTACACTGGAAAAATATTTTAAGGGCTTGGAAGATGTCTTTTTGATGCTGTTAAAGTATAAAATAAAGGTTTTCAGAGAATTTCATCCCATTTCCAAATTATAGTCAGGAATTTAGCTTTTGGGGTCTTCTTTCAAGCCAAAATAAAGCTAGCAAGATTCTTCTGGCACACCTCTTCTTCTCGCCCTGCATCATATAATTGTTTCATAAAACAGTCCAGGTCACTTAAAACTCTTCAGGTTTCTGGCCTTCAGTAGCTCTTCTGGAAGGCACTCCCACAGCCTCACTGTTCTCATGTTTGAGAAAGTTTCCAGCCTGAATCTGTTTGTAGCAAGTTTCTGTAACCTGCTGCCATTGTGGGTTTTAAGATTAAACTGTCCTTCTCCCTTGTGAGAGGGGGGGTCTGAGGAGGCATTTGACTATTCATGTAGTTCTTGCTCTTGCAGGGTTTTCTTGCAAGCCCAGCTGTGTTCTTAAAGACTCTTGCAGAATATGAACAGCCAGATATTGACTCAGATGAGATTCCACTAGTATTTTTGCACTTGTATTAACTCTTTGCTGCTTCAGTTGGATTTGTCTTGTGTAGCATGTCTGAAGAAGTTATTTGTGCTTTATAGAGTCCTGAGTCAGAAAAGTAAAATGCGTGTTTTTCTCTTATCTGATTTCTGGCTGATCAGCTACTGGAAAGTAAATTTGAAGTAGTCCTTGGGGAGACTTTTTTTGTTGTAAAGTTAGGCACCTAAGGAAGACTTCCAAATCTACCTTGTGAATGACTGTAAAAAGATGAAAGAATCTCTAGAGAATCTCCATTTATCCCGTTTAGACATGGGTCTAAAGTAGATAATATAAAATATCAGTGGATTTGTTCACATCTTTCTATTGATTATACAAAGAACTGTGAAGTTACAAAGTTGTTAGATGACTTGGATGAGTTGAATCCAATCTCAGCTGGGGCTCACGGTACTTTATACTTTAATCCCATCTTTAATATACTGCTCCATTTTGTCCTTTTCACAGTGTTCTTCTCCCTGTCAGTGCTTCCCCTTTTTTTTTTTTTAACTTCTTGTATTTATCCCTATTTTAGGGTTGAAATCACAAAAGTAAAATTATAAATAAAATTAATATCAAGACTGCTTCAGGAGAAGCTCTGCTGGAGGAATCTCTTTTAGCCCAGAGGTTTTCCTTTCAGCACAGTTCATTGGCATTTCCTCTGCAATAGTCACTTCAGTCAGCACCTTCACAATCTTTTTCTATCCCTTTTTTCCAGTTTATCGAGTAATCTCCATTGTGACACCTTACCAAATGTTCTGCTGAAGTTCAGATAAAATCTAATCTCTCTATGCAGTTCTTTTGTCTGGAAAATCAGGTATACTATCAAGGAAAAAAATCAGGCTGATCTGACATGACCTGCCTTTTCTAAAGCCATGTTACATTTTATTCTATTGTCCATTTACCTTCAAGCCTTTAATTATTCTTTCTTTCAAATTTCATCATATGATTAACATGGAGCCTGAGGTGTGAAAGGATAAAAAAAAAATTGAGTAATTTTTTTATTCTCAAGTATTGGCACAAATCTTGTTATGACTTGAGCATATTTAGAGGCTCTGCCTAAGTAACATCTTCATTAAAAATCTTTTTGTTGGGTCTGGTATTAATTATATGGCCATTTTTCAGAATTCTGAGATAAAAGGGAGCTTGTAAGTAGGCTCAAGTGCATTAAGCTGCTTAAGCTTTGCTTGTTCCTTGACTATGATTATGAACATACACTTACACATTGACTTCACTGAAGACTTTCACTTAATTCAGGAATCACATTGATTTCTACTGTGGTATTTAAACTACTTTGCTGGAGCAACTTTTATTCTCTGGTAGGTGAAAAAGTGTTGGCATTTTCTTGAACATTTATTTTGTTCAAGGAGCAATTAATTTTGCCATTTAAAGCTATTTCTTTGTATCCTGTCATTTTAGGCTTTCTTCTTTTTCAGATATTGTTATTTGTCCATTTGGATCTGGAGACATGATATAAAGGAATTTCCCTTTCATTGAGATGCAAGTTCCAATAAATACTTGAATATTTGATATAAAAAAATTCAGGTGTCCTTCATCAGTGTTTTTTTCACCTTTTTTCTTTTTTTTTTTCTGGGAGGACTAATATTTTCAAATAAATCTCAAGGGAGCTCTTGAAAAGTTTTTTTAAAGTATGTCCTCTCTGCCAAGGAGTTTATTTTCCTGGTAAAATAAATAGTTATGCACTTTTAATAGTAAATATAAGCTTATGTTACTTGCACACTTTTAAGAGAGTTTCTGGTTAGTCAAAGCTTGTTTCCAGTGACTGTATCATTTCTTAAGTGGAAAGAAAAAGGCCTTGCTCTTATTGACCAAACTTTTAGAAAACACTTTGACTGAGATATGAAATGACTATTTTAAGTCATTAAAAAGTAATAGCCTAAAAGACATTTTGCAAAGGAAATGTAAGATAACACTGCAGTGGCATCACATTGCTCAGTAACAATCACAGAATTATTGTGCTCTAGGTTCTCCAGATGGATGTGGAAAGGAAAAAAGAGCAAATGCCTGTAAAAACATGCCCTGAAGTAGTGGATGTGGTTCTCCCATTACATGGGGCCTTTGGCTGTCTACATTTAGAAGTGCTTTGAAATGCCATCGTGTTGAGCCAATTGCTTTACAGGAAAGGAGAAATGCAATTGATTAATGCCATTTTGGACTAAGCTCCTTCATTTGTTTCTTGTAACTGACTGGACCATGATCCAAGCAACCTATTTCAACAAATAAGGGAGTACAGTACAGTTACAAAGACCATCACAAGTGAATATTTTTTTATGAAATTAAAATACCTCACCATCCATGACCCTTGGCTGTGTACTTTTACTTCTGTATCAATTGGAGAGAAGGATAATTATTTACCTAGTTTGTTCAAATGTTTAGTCAATGAGGCTTTGGAAAGTTACTAATGAAGTAGAGAAGCCAATATTCTTTTTTACAAATGTTAAAGGAGACTGTTATGTGCCCCACTGGGAATATGCTGCACCATTTGCTGTCTGGAAAAGGTTTCGCATGCCAATCAGACATCACCAGTTTCTTAATCCAGGTTATGGAATGAAGCAGAAACAGCCATTGTTACCTGCTTTGGGACTGGGACCAGCTGGCTACTATGGTTTTTTTTTAAATTCAGTTTAACCTAATCTTATAGAGATTTTAATTTTATCTAAAAGATAATTATTTGCAGAATTTGCAGTAAAAGGCATAGTGCAAAGTTTAATGAGAAGAGTGAATGCAAATAAAAGGGGTAAGCCCACATAACTTGTCTTAGCATAAATGTTAGCTCAGGGGTTTCTTTTGTCCTCATGCCCTCTGGCACTGCCTGTACTCAAGCTAAAACATCTCATCTTCACCAGATTATGGATGTTTGCAGAAGGCAGTCAAGATTTGAAGCATGTCCTTTTTATCTGCATAGTCAATGTTCATCTTTCATGAAAGAAAGGAGGAAGAGAATAGAAAAGATTATTTTTAGACAGGCTTATGCCTCTAGTCCTTTGTTATTCATCAATCCAATTAATTCTAATCATTGTTGTTTGTCCTGTTTCAGAGATGTTCATGTTTAATTAGCCCAGTTGACCAAATCACATCCTTCCAGCCAGACTGGCTTTCATGGAACTGAACACTGGACATGGACAATTAGGCATTTGTTGTCTAGATTCCTTTTTTGAAGCAAAGGGAAGAAATGGGCGTTTGTAGTGTGTGACTCACATGGTCTATTTTAGACATTTGTGTACACTCAAGTGGGAAGGGCAACATGCTAGAGACACCCATTTGTCTCCATCAACTATTAAAGAAGCCTTGCCGTCCTGCACAGATTTAGGGACTGTCAGCCTTAGGTGGGGTGATTCTCACCCTTAAGGACCATCCTTTTACTAGGCAAGGTTTTACCAAACCAGTGATTCATGATGAAGTCCTGTCCTCGTCTTGCAGAGCTGGGAAATTTCCATGTCCCAGAGAAAAACTTCTCATTCTCCCTCTTTGCTTACCCAGCAATTACAGTGTAGCCGTACATTATGTAGCTGGGACTGTGTGTGTGACTCAGGGGAGAGCTCCTGGTTAGGACCAGTCCTGGAAGGGACCCCTCAGTGCTGGCATTAACTGCTTTGGGAGGTTCTGGCTCTTTTTCATGGCTTTGGGGTAAAGGCAATGAAAATCTGCCCTGCAAAATCTGGAGCACAGATAGGAATTCCCAGCACTGCTCTTCTCCACAATCTACAGTTCCAGGACATTGCCAGCATTCCACCTGCATCTGCAAATGTTCCTGAAGCAAAGGGAAAGAAATTGGGGTAATCCATATGGAAACTCAAACAAAGCAAAGCTTTCACAAAAACAGTGTTTGCAGTAAGTAGAACAGAACATTGTAGATATTCCAAAACTGCTGTAATTGTAGACAATCTTGAAGGGAGGGAGCATTTAGAAATATCCTTAGTGTCTGAGCATGAATATCTTCAAACACTTCCTTTTAAGCTGAACTCAATGCATGTGCTCACATTCAGTGATGAATTGATGCTGGCTCAAGGCTCCTAGGGCCTCATGCAGAACATCACATCAAATAAAGCACTGGTGTAGGGTGCTGATAAGATTTTTCTCCAAAAATATCATCAAGGTTAACTTTGTCCCAGCAGATTTTCTTTGAGGCTCCCAGCACTTCAGCTTTATAAAGCATCAAGTATTTGATCTGCATTTAGCATAAAACCAGCATGAAGCCATAATGTCAGCATAAAGAGCTTACTGTAGTGAGCTTTGGGAAATGTTAAACAAAAAAGTGATTATCTGCACCTGACCTGCTGCAAAATTGTATTATATTGGGTGATCTGCCAGAGGACAGATCTGATATAATTGTCTGTGGATCTTAGATCTTATGCCATTACACTTATGTGAATTTACCTGCTTATTCCAGGAAGAATAAAGAGACAGTGATAATAAACCACCTAGTGAAGGTATTAGAAAAACAAAGGTGCTTGTATTGCAACTGCAGTAGTATTCTCTTCCTCTAAGGAAAGCTAAGTAAAGTTTTCTGGTGCCTGACAGGAATAACAAAAAGGGGATATTCTCATTGTAATTAAAAATAAAAAGAAAAAAAATTATAAAACAAGAGTGTTAGTGCTTGATTTATTCATTTTTAGGTCTGTATTTCCTAGTAGAAAAAGAGTCAAGAAAAAGTAAGATATACTGAGCCTTTAGTACCCCTTTGTGGTTCAAACAATATTCCAATTTCTTGCTGGTGTAGATTTCATTAATTAAAAAACTAGTAATATTCTTAATATCCTAGCTATTCATCTGTGTTACAAAGCACACTAGGGCTTTAGTTTTGAAAGCTAAAATATAGCAAGCTGTTAATGGAATTTATATTTGTGCTCCCAGGAGATTTAAATGAAGTCTTGAGGGTAACCACAATCCCTGGCGAGAATTCTCTTGCTTATTAAAGCTGACCTGGACAGGACTTGCTTTCATGCCACATTGAAATTGTCCGGAGAAAAGAATCTCTGTGGGAGACAACACACATTCTTCTTGTCTCCCTGCCTCTGGCCAGCCCAGCATAGCACTGCATCTTAGTCATGAGCAAGGGAGAGAAGGAAACCAGTACTTCCCAGTTCTGGAAAAGAAAACCACTAAAGAAAAAATACACTTACTAGATTCCACAAACTAATAATGAAAGGTTTGTTTGATCACCAACAACTTACTCCTGACCTCATGAACTGGAAAATATTTTCTGTTATCCTTGGGTAAGTTTTGTCAGTGAATTTGTTTCAGGGTTTCTTGGGATGCATGGAGGAACTTAGAAGGTGACTTGCTTAGATTTTAAAACATTTATTTATTCAGTACACTTCATTTTGCTAATTATTTAGCCCAAGCAGAAGCAATTGGCTGCCAGTAAAACATTAGCAATAAGCTTTCTGTGATGTTCCCTCTACAGAGTTAGCACCTGCATTAAATTTTTGTTCTAAATCACCCACCTGGATCTGCCTCAGTCTCTGCATTACTAAAGTAGGAAAACTGGTATAGAAAAGTTAATCAATATACACAACTCCCGTCCTAAAAAAACCCCAACAAAACCAAAAAACTAAAATAATGTGTTATTTGCATACATCTTTTCTATCAAATTGATGTTTTAAGGTATATTTATTTTTGCATTTACCTGGCTTGAAGTCACTAAAACTGCTTTATATGCAAAGCAGAGACTTCTTAAATAAAAACTTGCCTGCTAAGTGTGAGTTTTCTTGCTAAATATAAAGCTGAATTCTTATGGTAAAATGTATGAAGTTATTTGAAATTGGATGTATAGTTTTATTATTGTACTACTTGTTAATGAGGATGTAAAATAAAGAATACTGATGGAATACTCTATCTAACTGTGCAGTGCCAGCTACTTTGTAACTGCTATCAAAGTTTAGGTAAAAGAGATCAGCTTTTTAAAAAGAAGTTGAAAAAAATCAAAATACTTAGGAAAGAATTGAAGACGAAAAGGAAGCCTAAGTTTTGTGTGCAGTTTTTAATGGTGGATTTTCTGACAAAATTTTAAAAGAATTGTACATGATCATGTGCTATTTTTGGAGAATTATAAGAATGAAATCTGTCAGGAAGCCAGATAACTACTTGAACACAGAATTATCACTCTGGTAACTTACATCAATCTTAGCAGGTGATTTGAACTGTCTTGCTGGTGGATTTGAAAACAGTGTGAAATGTATCCAGTCACTGGCCATATGGCATGCATCCACCTTCCAGCATGGAAGCCAGTATGTGGCACTAATGTGTATTTCAGAGGCAAACTAACTTCCAAGTGGCTGAAGGATACCAGCCAGCTGCCTGTATGAACAGAGAGAGAAACCAAAACCCAGGGGGAGAGAGAGCACTGCTGAAATCCTTTAAGTCTCCCGTGCTTTTGCACCAGCTGTTTGCCTTATAGAGCTCTAAGCAAAACCAAACAGGAAAGATCATAGACCTCTTGCACTGCCAAATATTCTGTGGTCTCCAGGAGCTTGAGAGCTGAACTATGAGACCTGTGTGGTGTGTGAGAGGGCTGGGAAGGATTGTTTCAAGTTGGGAGGCAGTGACAGCGCTGCTGGATCTGAGTAGCCTCTTCCTTGGAGCTTAAAAAGGACAAGTGGAGTGATCTGACAGCTAGTAAGTTTATCCACTAAGGTCAGGTGAAGTACAAACTCCCTATTTACAGTGCTTACCAGAAGGAGGGGAAAACACTTTCTGGAGTTTGCAAAATCAGAGTTATATTTCCTTCTATCAAATATACTCTCCAATCTTTAAAAGTTCATTGTAGTAGTTTTCCTTTTTTCATCCTGTATGTTAGAAGCAGGAAAATACTTTGTGTCTAGGCATTAGAAATCCTTCTAGTGCTGCCCAAAGGTGGCCAGGGGCAATAAAGCATTCTCTGATACTTTTTCTGTTTGACAGACTTTTAATTGACTTAAATACAGCTGGAGGGTATATTGTGAAGTCTTTCAGGCATTCTTTTTGCTTGCTCCTTACACCCAGATCTTTGGTTTTTTTGTAGTAATTGTGGTGATCAAATCCCTGGGATGCTGTTCTCCCATAGGATCATAATGTGTTTGGAGTAAAAGTATCTGCTGGTTTGCTACAACAGTACCAATCAGACCAGCTCCAAAAAAACCTGTTGTGAATTCTGGTTTTGGCTGCTCCCTGGCCAGAAACCCTACTCAAGAGGCTGCTCTCTTTCCCCTTCTCCCTCCCCTTCCCTGGCTTACTCCTATGACTTTTTCCTCTCCTTCTCCTCCCTATTTTCTGAAACTCATTGTTTTAGATTGAAAGCAGACACCAAAACCATCACAAACTGTTTTCTCTTGTGTGAAACAGCCCTTCCTGTTCATTCTGTGTATACAGAACGATTTGCTAGCAGTTCAGATCAGGCACCATCCACTGGAGAGAGCAGGAAGGACTAAGATGTGTATGCTGAAAAAATTCTTCATGAGGAGAAATTGCACTGATCATAATGTAAAGACTGCTCCTGACCTTACAAGCAGGGCACCACCATCAACAGGATAAGCTGTGATAAGAATCCCTTGGGATCTCACCTTGTAGTGGATGGCAATGTCTTCTGACAAAATTGGGCCCAGTGTAATGACATCAGAGGATTTTTATCACTGCTACATTTTAGACTGTATTAATGATGCAGGCATACGTTGCCACTTGGTCCTTAAGAGCAGCTGAGAAGTTTCAGTTCCCATTTAAGACTCAGCAACAGGGTCACTTCTGAGTCAGGTCTAGTTTTTTCAGATGTGAATCATCAGAAAGACAACTGATTTGTTTGTGTGTTTTTCCTTTGAGCCCTGCTTAGTTTAGTCCCTAATGAAGGACAAGAGAATGTGTTTTTTCCAAGTAACTCAGTTCATTGCATGGTGGATTTGACTTCGATCATATCTTTTGTTCTTTTTTCTAGTCTCTTAGAGATGTCTGTCACAACTGAGTCTGTGATTTGTGGTGTGAAGGAGAAGTCTGAGTCAAATTTTTAAAAAGCAGTCAGTACCAAAATAATCTTTATTAGGCAAATACATCAAGGCTGTTAGATTTTCCTCCCACAGTCAGTAACAGGAGATTTTTCAGCTTTGTGAAAACCTGCAACTGCCCAAATGATCCTCACTTTTTCTGCTGTTTGGTGCTCCTTTTTACACACTGCAGTTTGAAGGGCTTTGCATTGAAGGGCACATTCCCAGCCATTCCAGGCAATCTGAGTAAATTCTTTTGCATCCTACTGAATGATGAGACACAGTAGGCAGGAGAGTTTTCAATAAAAGCATTCACTCCTCTGTGAAACTTGCTCCCTCTGGTGTTTCAGCAGAGGCAGTGCTTGGTGACTTTTAAATCCAGAGTTATAATTTAATTACATTATAGTAATGAGGGCATCTGTAATCTGTAAAATTATTATAACAACTTACTGTATTTTGATTAAAAAATATATTTTGTTCAGTCAGTGTCTCTATGAGGTGTCATTGCAGTGAATGCAAAGAGCCACACAAATACCTTCCCATCTTGGTCTGAATGCCATCTTCCCTATATATAATACTTTCATTTTAGTATAGTATTTCATTTCATTCCCAAGTTTTATGGATTTAAAGAAAAATAATTTTTCTAATTTTGGAAGCTTTATGTAGAAACCACTTGTTACTTGATTTTTTTTAATATAATGTAAAGCTATTTGTAGCTGTCAAGCTAGAAGAAAAATGGCATGTAAGCATGCTCCTGATTTAAATCATTCCAAGTTCTGCTGTATTAAAATTTGGACACGTTCTTACAACCCAAATAAGATTGACTGGATAAAATATGAGGCACATATCATGTAGGCAAAATTTGTACATAGCAATTGGAAGTGTTTCTTGCATGCCTAAGATTGTAAGTCACTCAGACAAGCTTCTTACTGCACCGTGGGGAAATGCTGCCACCTGTTTGGTTTAGCTCTCTGCACTTAATAAACCAGAATACTTTTCCCAGTCTAGGACTCCTGCAGTCTTCTTTATATCCATTTTGTTTGGCTCAAGCAAAGGATATTTTAAACAAGCTGGAAAGGAAGAGTTTAAACTTCCCAGGTGAGCATTGTGAAAGGTGTTTTTAGATTGGCATGTTACATGGGGCATGTTGCTGAGCTTGCAAATGACATAAAAAGTTACTGCCTGTCAGGTGAGATGGAGAGACTGATTGTGTATGTGTACATTAAACCCGTCCCCACAGTGAAATAAAACACTCACTTAATGAGGGAGTAAAGAAAGCAGGTACAGGTTCTCATCTGCCACAGGCTTAGGTTTGCTTCTATGATCTCTTGTAATCATCTGCAACAGAAGTTAAAATGAGAGCAGGAGTAGGAGCAAAATCAGCTGGTGTCTTTTGAGTGTATAAAATCATATTAGCTGATGCTCAGTCTCTTACACTGAGGAGAGTGAGATCCTTGTAAACCCTTATGCCACTGAAGTCAGTGTGAAGTTTGTCATGGGACTGTAACAAATCCTGAAGAGGCATACTATCAAGCTATAAAATACTTTACTGGAGTACACAGTCAGCTATGGTCAAATACCAACCAAGAAGGACTTTTATTACCACAATGTTTCTGATGAGCTAATTATGAAAAAGCATAAGGTTGAATAAAAATTCCAAGAAAACTTTTATTATAAACTCTATATTTTTCTTTTCATAACAGCATGTGATGCTGTCCTCATGCTTTCTAACAATGCATTTCTGTAGAAGAATGATTGTACATGTGGAAAAAGACATAAATAATTCAAATGCCTAACAATTAAATGAGCACATAAGAATTTATAGTCCTTTCTCTAAAGATTCTTGAAGTCTTTATGTATAATTTAAAGTTTCTTTAAGTATAGTTACTGTTTTATTCTATCCACTGTCCTATAAACTTGTAACTGTAATAGTAATAATGGCATTTTTCATATAAGTGTATTTATCTTTCTCTACAAATACGTCTTACATGCATATGTGTAATATGTGCAAATTGGATTTTATTTTATAGCAACTTTTACAAATGAATACTATAAAAAGGGAAAAGAAAATATTACTTGTGTTTCTTTTTCCTTGAGTCCTTATACAGCAGAGAAATTCATTTTAAAAAGCAGTTCTGATGTAGCCACTATTGCTGATATAATTTAACATTGGTCTTGATAGAAGTGTTTTAATGAAAAAAAATATATTGTGTATATCACTGTAAACTGTCTGAAACCAGCATTCATTCTAGGGACACATCCATACTCAATTCATTTCTTCCAGCAGAAAGGTAGTAATAAAAGAAAGCTCTTACAACACATTATATTAACACAAGAATCTGACATTAATGTTCAGATGTCAGTCCAAAAAATAAGTGAATGTGGATTAAAATGTTGTCTTATTTTTGCAGAATGTAAGGTGCTGAATGCAAACATGGTGTGCATATGTCATTGGCTTTGGCAGGAATGGTAATTTAAAGACTAAAGGAGAAGTGGGTCTCCTTATATGACTGTTTTCTTGGAACTTAATAACCAATCCCACAGCCTGGAAAACAAAAGAGCTGTTTGTGTGTCATCTGGTTTCTTCATAAATATTCAGGGAAGACTTTTGTTGCTCTGTGGAAACTGCCTCTACAAACATTTTAAATATATAAATAGAATTGTTCATACAGTCTTTGCTTTCATAAATACTCCATCCTGTTTGGCTAAGCCCCATGTGAGTGGAATTTGAATGGCAGGACTTCCTTCCTTGCAGCCTAGCAGGGGTTTGAATGGTAACCAGGCACTTGCTTTCTGCTTTTTCTCATCAAACTGTCTGATTGAGGTTGTAGTGAGAGGGCAGCTGGAGAATTGGAGCAGGGCTATGGGTGGTGGAGGTACATGGAAAGCCTTGTGCTCCACAGCCTACCCACCCAGGAGAACAGCGTGAGGATGCCCAGGAGTGCTGTAATGAGCAGGGTGGGTTCCCAGCCACACACTGCCAGGTCTGCCAGCCACTGCAAGAAACCTGAAAGACTGAGTCCTGTAAAGTTTGCATTAACTGAAACAGCAAAAGCCTTTTCAGATATACTCTGTAAATATACTATAAATGTAAGAGATACTCTGTAATCGCTTAACTATTTTGAGGGGGATTTGGAACTAGATGACCTTTAAGGTTCCTTCCAACCTAAACCATTCTACAGTTCTGTGATTTTATATCAAGTATATAAATTGACTTTAATTTCCAGAATTTCCTGCTAGTAGCTGCAGAGATCCATACAAAAATGGCCTTAGAAAGCCAAGAGTTCTCATCTGTTCAGTGTGTTGTTTGGATAATGTTAAAACAGGTGAAGAATCAAACCAGAAGAGATAAGAATACAGAATCACAGACAGAACCAGAAAAGTTTTCTTCATAATTTTTAAATACATTTCTCTGGACTCTAAACTCCAAAATTGTTGCTGTCAGCTTGACCAGTAATTATCTTTTCAACAGTGCTTTAGGTATAATTTTAACTAATTTCTTCTTTTCTATTCTCCATAAGAGAGTGATGAACTCAACACACAGGCTTTGCATAAAATAATTTCACTTAGTTGTGCTAATTTTTAAGCATTCTTAGTGGAGGCCGTACATCTTGTTAAATTTCTGGAAAGCAGCTTTTTTTCTTTGTTCTCAAGCTGATCTCTTGGCCATAAAATAATGGAGTCTGTGTGCTCATGAAAACAGCATTAGGAATTGAGTGTTCCTCTCTCAACCTTCCTATGGCAAATGAGCTGGTACAAATGGGAAGGGATGGTCTGCAATGAAAATAGCATGAAGTCAGCAATCTGTATCTCTCTCTTTTGTTCAGATAAGTTTCAAACTTCTTGGTCAGGTTAGCAAAAACTGTGTTATTAACAGAGTTGTGCTGCTGCTCTTTGCTGAATTCATTCTTCTTACTGCCTACTAGTAAATTTTTCTGACATGACATTAAGTATCATATCACACTGATAAATGTGAACACTGGTATCACTCCTTAAGGCAATGGATGGAAATGGGGATGCATATTCATCGGTAATATGTAATCACGGTGCTTTTAGGGACTGTAAAAAATAACTTGCATTTAGCACACCACTGCCAAAAAGGAGGGTTAGGTGTTCCTAGCAGATGGCTTTCCAGCCTCTTTTTAAAGGCCTGCACTGACAAAGATCATACAACCTCCTTAGCAGCTTTTCCAGTGTGTCAGTACCATTCAAATCAGAAACCTTCTTATCTTTTCTAATCTTGGTTTACAGAAGTGTAAGATTATTGCTTCTTGACTCATTGACCTTGGTCTCAGAGGACAGATTACTCCTTTTTCCTTTTTTTGCCCCAAGCATGAGCTTTCTACATGCTTGAAGACTGTTATTATTTCCCTCTTAGATTTATGTTTGAGCTGTCAAATCGCCCAGTGTTTTCCATGAAGCCTTTCCCCCACACCCACGCCCTGACCTCTGACACTTGCCTTGTTTGAGGACCACTGCCGTTCGTGGCTGTGGAACTGCGCGTTTCACTTCTGTGCCGTCTTTTTACAAGTTTTGTCTAGAAATGTAAGAAGGCTTCAGTAACTGGAGAAAAGAGGGAAAAATTAGCAGGTGGGATTTGTGCTCCCGACAGCCGCGGTGTGATGGTTGTTGGTAGCAGGGGCTGCGGTGCTTCGAGGTGATGGTACAGCCGCCTGCGCCGTGCCCGTGCCGGTGCCCGTGCCCGTGCCGGTGTCGGTGNCTCTGGACTCTAAACTCCAAAATTGTTGCTGTCAGCTTGACCAGTAATTATCTTTTCAACAGTGCTTTAGGTATAATTTTAACTAATTTCTTCTTTTCTATTCTCCATAAGAGAGTGATGAACTCAACACACAGGCTTTGCATAAAATAATTTCACTTAGTTGTGCTAATTTTTAAGCATTCTTAGTGGAGGCCGTACATCTTGTTAAATTTCTGGAAAGCAGCTTTTTTTCTTTGTTCTCAAGCTGATCTCTTGGCCATAAAATAATGGAGTCTGTGTGCTCATGAAAACAGCATTAGGAATTGAGTGTTCCTCTCTCAACCTTCCTATGGCAAATGAGCTGGTACAAATGGGAAGGGATGGTCTGCAATGAAAATAGCATGAAGTCAGCAATCTGTATCTCTCTCTTTTGTTCAGATAAGTTTCAAACTTCTTGGTCAGGTTAGCAAAAACTGTGTTATTAACAGAGTTGTGCTGCTGCTCTTTGCTGAATTCATTCTTCTTACTGCCTACTAGTAAATTTTTCTGACATGACATTAAGTATCATATCACACTGATAAATGTGAACACTGGTATCACTCCTTAAGGCAATGGATGGAAATGGGGATGCATATTCATCGGTAATATGTAATCACGGTGCTTTTAGGGACTGTAAAAAATAACTTGCATTTAGCACACCACTGCCAAAAAGGAGGGTTAGGTGTTCCTAGCAGATGGCTTTCCAGCCTCTTTTTAAAGGCCTGCACTGACAAAGATCATACAACCTCCTTAGCAGCTTTTCCAGTGTGTCAGTACCATTCAAATCAGAAACCTTCTTATCTTTTCTAATCTTGGTTTACAGAAGTGTAAGATTATTGCTTCTTGACTCATTGACCTTGGTCTCAGAGGACAGATTACTCCTTTTTCCTTTTTTTGCCCCAAGCATGAGCTTTCTACATGCTTGAAGACTGTTATTATTTCCCTCTTAGATTTATGTTTGAGCTGTCAAATCGCCCAGTGTTTTCCATGAAGCCTTTCCCCCACACCCACGCCCTGACCTCTGACACTTGCCTTGTTTGAGGACCACTGCCGTTCGTGGCTGTGGAACTGCGCGTTTCACTTCTGTGCCGTCTTTTTACAAGTTTTGTCTAGAAATGTAAGAAGGCTTCAGTAACTGGAGAAAAGAGGGAAAAATTAGCAGGTGGGATTTGTGCTCCCGACAGCCGCGGTGTGATGGTTGTTGGTAGCAGGGGCTGCGGTGCTTCGAGGTGATGGTACAGCCGCCTGCGCCGTGCCCGTGCCGGTGCCCGTGCCCGTGCCGGTGTCGGTGCCGGTGCCGGTGCCCGTGCCCGTGCCGGTGCCGGTGCCGGTGCCGGTGCCGGTGCCGGTGCCGGTGCCGGTGCCGGTGCCGGTGCCGCCGGGCTCCCGCTCGCGGGCCCCTCTCGCTAGATGGCACCAGCGGAACGATGGACCGCGGAGGGAAGGAGCGCCTGGAAAGACGAGTTCCTGCTCCGGGGAGCTGCTCTCTCTCTTTCCAGTGCCGTGTGGCTGGACTGTCGGGATGGAGAACAAATACGCCCACGTGGAGGCCGTGCTGCCACCAGCTGTGCCGGCTTCTTAGAGATCAGTGAGTGCCTTGGTGCTGCATCTCACTGCACAGTCCGAATGTACCCTGACTCCTTGTCACTTATGCTCTTTGAGCCTTATCCTGATGGCCCTTCATCTTCCTGTTAATGTTTCTTCAATACACAGGGACTGCAAATATACTTCTGCAGCCTCAGCCAGATTTATGCAGCTCTGTAGGCCAGAACCAAGAAAAGCACTTGGTATGTGTGTGATTTGAGAGCTGTATTGACGGGATAGCTGGGGTGAGAAGGCAAGAAGGGTAAGGCTTTCATTTTATGTATTAAAATATGATGGCAGGTATAACAGAAGGTGGTACATCACCTACAGTAGGAGTAGTTATTGCTGAACACTACTTGTATGTTCTAAAAATAATGACATCACAGAAAGCATGTGACTTTGTGTATGTATAGGGTAGTCATAAACATAAAAAGTGAATAGCCTGGCACAAATCTCTCCTGGTCACACTCTTCTGTAATGTCTTCTTTTCTAATATGTTTTTCTGATACAATTTTAAATGCCTCAATTTACACATAGTTCTTCTCCCTACTCCATTCTCATGGTGCTTCTTGCTTGCAGTTTCCCACTGCCCGTCAGATTGTTCTTGAAGTGTGGATATAGCATCCATATAGGCTTGTTATGTAGGAAGTAAAACTGGATTTTGCTTACAGCTCCTGGTCCATCTGTATCTATTTGGAAAGTTTGTAACTGTAGACATGGAGATTGGAATTAACACCATTTGTTCTTGGCAGGGCACAGTGTCCTGGGAGACAGAAAGGGATTATTTATTGTTTTAAGAAAAAATATTGTTTTTATTTAATACACATAAATATTTACCTCTCTTTGTGTATTCATATATATGTCTACATATATAAGAGATAGATGATGATGCTGCTTCCAGGAAAAATATTTCTAAGAACTCAAACTTCTTTCTTACGGCAACAAGTGCCTCAAAGTAGCTGATACATTCAAAGCTTCAAAAAGAGTTTCATCTCTTCCCCAGAGCTATTTTAATTTAGGATCTCAGAAGCAGGGATTACCTGTAATGTCTTCTTGGTGGAGCAGGACAGCTGAGTAGGAATTTTAGTTTATCAGCAGCTGTAGTCTGTGTGTCATTGTAAGATAGCTATCTAGTATATTTTATTTCTTCATTATGCATTTCATTTCCACACCAAGCACAAAAGCACATTTTACACAAGCCAATGGACTCAAGTAACCTTCATCACATTCATAAATAAAACAGTACTTGAATATTTGACTTCCTGTCAAATTAGACTGCAGCAGCATCCTGAACAGATCCCATTCCCCACCTACTTACCTGTATCCAGTTGAACAAAACAATTTCCTCCTTCCATCCTAAATTGTTTTACAGTTTTTTTAGGATGTCTTTACCAGGAGATGTATTTTAAAGATGAATTGACAACAGGTAGAGTTTAACAGGCATCTAAGTATGCAAAATTTGTTGGGAAAGTAGGTTTTGAGTGCAAATAATTGTAATGGACATAGAAGAAAAATCTCAAATATGCTTCTATGGCAAGTTTGAATGACAAATGTATGTATAAGGATCAGTAACTTTAGCAGCCTGAGTATAGGTGAAGATGGAGATTTATAGAATTTTTATGGTAATTTCCCACTGATAAGTTGTCTTCCTGTAAATATTAATACCATGGCAATACTTATATAACAAATGATCCAAGTAAATCTTTAACAGGAGAAAAAAATGTTGAGCAATCACTATATCACCTTTCAGTATTTTACCTCCAAGTGTAGGTAAGTGTGTTGCACGAATCCTATCAGAAGACATTCTTGACAATGGAACAAAGCAGGTTTTTCCACCTACAGATTATTCACTTTAATTGTTCACACAGTGCAGTCGGGAGGACCTGGAGAATCAGACTAATTTAACTAAATGTTCATCCAGAAAAGGATAGTTACCTCTGCATGAGTTTAGTGCTCAGCCCATTGGTTGTGAGAGTGTCATCAGAAATTGATTGGTCTTGTACAGTTTGATAAATCTGGTCTGTTACACTGCATGGTAATGTAAAGCAAGGAAGTGAGTTCTTTTGAGAAATAAATAATTTCCTCTAAAATACAGCAACAGATCCTGTCCTACCTCCAAAGTACCTCCTTCCTGCTTTGTAGTGCACTGGAGAAACATTGCTGTGTTGATATAAATATTAACATAAAATCAGAAGCAAAAGAAAAAAGCAAGAAAAGAAAGAAATTCTGTCTCCAAGATTTGTGTATACAAAACTATGGAAGGTTATTCAAACTACCTAGATAAAGAGAACTTCCTTACTAGTGTCATGTGTCATCAGTCATGGTGAAGTCAGGCTGCAGACTTTGCCACATACATGTGCTTCTCATAACTTCTTTATTTGTGTTGTTACGCTTTTCTAAAGGAAGGGATCTGCAAGCTTGGGATGAGATGGGGCAAGGACTGCAGAGTGAAGCTAACTCTGGCTGTAGGAGCAGTTAAATCAGCCACCAGTAAGAACAAAAAACATATGAAAATAGCCTGGATTTCTCTTTCAGTGTCCATGAACCTCAGTGGGAAGTAGAAATAACACTACATGCAAAATCCATGCCAGCATCTGGCTGTGGCATCGTGCTCCTAGGAGTTTTAACTGTTCTGCATCCAGGGCACTGCTGACGTGGTGGGAGATGAGGCAGGGCTAGCAAGGAGGGTGAAGATTAGGGGCAGACTGAATGGGGTTCTTCCACATAAGAAATGGTGGGGGCTGTAAGGAAGTGGTACTTTTTAAGGTTGCTTGAAAAGTTTCTCGGGAAAAGTTGTTAGCAAGTTCTTGTTTTCAGGAAATTGTACAGCTTCACCTTGAAGCTGACTTCGGTTAGGGCCAGCCCTTAAACCTTGCACAGCCTTGAGGGTCTGGGCTGTTCACCAGAGGTCTTTGGTTCTACCCCCTGCTCCACAGGGGGAAGGAGGGGATGATGTTCAGCTAAGAGATGTCAGAGCAGTAATAGCTTTTAATTTAGACATTTGGACTTCCCTTTAAATATAGCTAAAGGTTCTGTGCTGTTCCTGACAGCCTTTGTCATGGGAACCTCTCCTCAGTAAGGAGGGAGAGTGGTGGTTTCTGCTTTATAATATTAAGCCAGAAGAAACAACGTCTGCTGTTAGGTTCCTTAGGAAAATTTCTAGTCAATCAGATCATTTTTTCTTGGAGACCTATCTTTAGCTACCAAAGCATTTTAAATTTTGCAGTAAATTTCTCATAGGCCACAGGAGTAGAAAATAAGTAGAAGAGGAAGTGACCCATGAAATATTTGCAGAGGTGATGTTTTGTGTGTGTTCTGCTAAAATGTTTCCTTCAGTGTATTAAGTGTTTATGTAGCACTGCAGCCACTATTAATCCAGGCAGTCATGTTTTACCTAGCCCACCATGGACCTTATGGTCACTCCCTTGAAATTAATCAAGGTGAGCACAGAGTTGTCATCACTGGAAAACTGTTCCTTATTTTAGAAAATGTGATCTATTTTTGCCTGGCCAGAGCTGGATGTTGCTAAAAATATTGAGAATGTTAATGTTACATGGGTGGTAAATATCTTCTTTAACAGATACACAGGCAAAAGAGGCAAATGAAGAACCAGTTGATCCTGTAGTTCTACTCGTAGTATGTGATTACTTCAAAATTCAAGTGTCACATGCAAAGAGCTTACATTGTGATCATAAAAATCCCTGCTTTTCTGAGGACACAGGAGGAAAAGTTGTTTCTTTAATTTGATTAGACATCCTAACATATGTTCCCTATTTATGAGTATGCATTATTAATAGAATGCAACCTATCCTTAATACTGGTTGGTTTTTCATTTCTCCTCATATTTCCTACCTCCCGTCTTCTGTCTGATTTTTGGTTGATTTTTTTTTTCCTTTTCTATCCCATTTCTGTTTAATTTGTATATACAAGAGCAGCTTGAATTACACTGTTATGTAAGCAGCTGCTCATGTATCTGGCACATAAGCTAATTAATTCTTTGCTACAACAAGCAGAGAATCATCAGGCTGCGAAGTTCAGCCTCATGACAGGCAGCAACTCAGTGAGGTGTCACTCTGAACTTCTGGTCTCCACTGGCCACCCCACCCATACTACTTTTTTTCCCCTCTTTTATCACAGAAATACTGCTTCTCTCTTTTTTCAGGTGAGAATGAGAGGTTTGGTACTATAATATTAGAATCTTCTTTGTCTCCAAACTTAGTATCCTCTTTTGATGTCTGCTTCTAATAAACGAAGAAATGTAAATAGCTAGAGTTCTTCCTGCCTGAAGTGGACCAGGATGTTTAACCCTTTGGCCTTTTAAGAAATGGCACAATTTTTCTAAAGAATTTCTCAGTCTTTCTAAAGAATTGAGACAATTGCAGAAAACATAAAAAATCAGAGTATTTGACATCTGTCGCTCTTAATTTTTGCTCTTACGACATTTGCCTCTTCCTAACCTCCTATTTTCACAACTATCATCCTTTTATTCTGTTTTTAAAAGGTTTTTTTTTATCTCCTGGGGGAAGGAGAGGATGATTTACTTCTTCCTGCTGCTCCCTGTTCCTGATATCTGCCTCATCCCAGGCCTCCAAAATGTCCAGTCATTCCTGCGTCATCCTTCATTATCTTTTCTTATCTTGCTTTATGTTAACATTTCCTTCCCTCTGTCTCTCATTTTGTTTCTGCTGCTCCTACTTGAACACACACTTCAGCTTAAATTAAAGGCAGTAAAAGACAGCTTGCCTGATGTAATTTTAGCCATCTCCCCCTTTCTCCTCTACTTGCTTTCATTAGATGAAATTTAAGTTCTTTTGCAGAATCTTCTTTGATTAAGGTATTTTTCTTGTGTTTCTGTTGAATGCTCATGATAGTTTTCAGGTTAGTTTATTTAGACAAGAGAAAACAGCAACAATGGTCAGAGAAGTGTCTCTTCACTCTAAAACCCTGAAGTGCTGAAAGGCTACAGTGGATAGGAATATACAATTGATAGAGTTGTCAGTATCATTGCAGATGGTAATATTTATTGCAGCTCTACTCTGTTAATCAAATTAATAGCTGTTACCTGCAAGCTGGCATTAAGAGAAAAATTAGAGAAGAACTATAAGTTCTTTCTCATGGCAGAGCTGCAGAGAATTTGGCTATGGGTATTAATAGCTAAGATATCATATTGCCTTTGAATTTAAAAGAGAAAAGAGTCACATTCCCAAATATTACTTTCATTGTAAGAGGTTAGTTGTTAAAGCCACTAAATACAAGCTACAAATTGGCAGCTGAAAGTTTATTTTTCTTGGCTGAATTCTAGGGATTTTTTTAGCCTCATACTTCTCTGCTTAGCTAAATTGTATAAATAGAGGATAAATTATTTTTAATTTAATCAAGTAGGTGCCCCTTAGAAGCAGTGACAATACTAAGAAATACACTGTTCCTGTGTATTAGTTCTGGACTGAAACCTTGCCAGAAACGTGCCTTTTGAACATTTGCCCACTTTATAATCCAAATATCAGTTAAGGCATGAAAACTGCAGTGTCCTGGAAGTGGGGATTTACAGGCATTGAGTCCAAAGGAGTCCAGAGCCAGTGGGTGTGAACTGACCCTGCCAAGGAGAAGCAAAATAAAGCAGAGCAGAAGAGAAATCCATAATTATTTTTTCCACAAATACAGGTATTATATTAGAACATCAAGCTGCATACTTCAACAAAGTAATTCTGTGACTGTAGTAGAGGAGGGTGGTTAGATTAAGGACTGGGTTATTGTTTGTGCTGGAAGACACGACAAGCATTGTACAGCCTCTCTCTGAGTTTGGTCTGGGGGTTCTGCATTTCCAGCTACATAATTCCCACCACACTTGCTATCACAACTGTGTTACACATAGTTAAACTGCTAGTCAAGACAATGCAAAGAACATCCTGATTAAATTAAAATATCAGATAAACCAAGAAAAAACAAACTTCAAACTGGACACTAAAGGAACCTCTGATAATATAGATAGAGGAAATTTTATTGCTTTGAAAATACACTAGGACATTGATCTGATAAGAGGCTCTGGCAGTACTTTAATATGTGGTGGTTCTAGACAAATAATTTTAATTGCTTCTATTTCTATCTTCAGCTTAAAAAGTATATTTTTTTTTTCTGAATGGATACTTGATGGAGTGCAAAGGCAGTAATTGGTTTTGAAAGTGCATTTGGAAGATGTTTATAAATCCCTACAGAGGCAAGTTGCTAACTTGCTACTCCAGGCTGTATTTCAGAGATTTGAGATAAACTTCAAGTTGTTTAGTAACAAGAATAGAAATTGAAAAAATTGTATTTGTTCCATGGTAACATATATTGGTAATACATTCCAAGGTTGTGTATAAAATGCTTCAATATTCGCTTTCATGCTTCACATCATTGGATTAAGTTTTCTCATAAAATCACAGGGGGTAAATATATTGATTGTTATGCTGATTGTCACGGCCTTCTTGCTTCAATTTTTTTTTAAATTAAATACATCTTTGTATTTTGAGTAAGTGTTCACACTGTCAAAGAGCCAGAGGTTACTAATGAAGGCTTTGGCATGCTTGAAGGTAACTGAAAACAACAGAGACTTTGAGGTGAAAGTTGGGACAGTTGTTTTGTTAAGTTTTGCTTTCACTGATTTGTGAATATGCATTAATACATGTCAGTGTCCATATAGCTGTATGCTAAATGATATTCATAAAAAAGACAGAAAAAAATGTAGAGATTTTATTTTAGACAGTGATAGCAAACTGTCAGTTGTAGATCTAGCAGTGACCACAAGTCCCCCACTTTGATACACTGAATTTGTGGACCAAGAAAACCTTCCTAAAGTTTGCTTGTAGTTCTATTTTTAGTAGTATTTTGCAATTTGGATGGCCCATAAGCATTATCAGGAAGGTATTACAGGCTAGAGAAATTTCTTATTTCTCAAAAGCAGTGTTATTCTGACAAATTGCTTTTTTATTTCTCAAGAACAGAGCTGTTACATAATCACTTATTTCTATTTACTCATTTTTGCTTTCCTCTGCTGGCTCCAATAAAATTATTTCTTTTCTGATTTCTCACTGGTGCTTTGCTTAATAGAGTTTTCTTCTTATTTTTATTGTTTGTCTGCTTTAGAAAAACGTAGTGCAATATACGCCCTAGTGGGAAAAAGGGTTTCATTTGTCACTAGGAAATCAGGAAGGCTTGACACAATGCTATTTCTCCATCACATGTTAGAGCTTCCACAGTTCTTTCTGCCAACAAGGTGCCTGTGGCTTTGCTATGCTCCTCAAAATTGGCTCTTGCTCTGGGTTAATGAGCAAGTTTTTGGGCTTTTATTTTATTTGGCTTTTAATCAAATCTTGCAAGCTTTGGTGGTTAAACTCATTTACAGGTATGAGTTTGTATTCCACCAAACTGTCTTCACCAGATGCAATAATATGTTAGGAATTAAGTCAAACTCCACTTTCCTGGGCCATGCTGGCCTAATTACAGTAGAGTATGCTCTAATGAGAGTTCTTCTGAGCTGCCTCTGCCTGATATGGCAAACAGCCCAGAGGCAAATTTCCGATCCCGGTGTCAAGAACTGATTCATTGCTTGTCTGCAATTAACAGCTGGGCTTCAGGGTTTGGATGGAAAGCTAGAATAAGACTCTCTTTCAGCTCATGTATTGAACCCAGAGTTATTGGCCTTTTCTAATGCAGATGTAGCTCAAAGGCCAAATATAATAGATTTGTCACATAGAAGATACTGCACAGATTATGGAGTAATAAGACAGTTTTGATTAAATTAACTCCAAGTCTTTGAATTGCACATCAAATAATAGTCACAAAGAACGGAAGGCATTTCATAAGGAAAGGAAAACATAGAGTGTCCATGAGTAAAACAGATCTTTTTGTCTGAGAGTGAAAAGCGTGATAGGTCACTGGTTATATAAATGAACTTTGCTATCTTTATATTAATTGTTTAAACCTATAAGAGCTAATGTCAAGCCTGCTTTGTTTTTGTGTCCCCCTTCATCCTCATCTAATGTTGTGTACTTTCCAAAACACCAAAAAAGAAAAATTGTCATAGCATAGCATGTAAAATATTGTTGCTTGTTATAATATGGTGAAAAAAAAAATCAGTTTCTGCTCCTAGAAACTATTGCTCATCCCAAACAATATTCATGCCCCAGGAAAGAAGGAGGGAAAACACAACAGGAAACCTTCTTTCGTAAATCTGCTTTGTTTAATCAAAAAAATCATTGTTCTTGGCTAGCTCTCAAGGCAAATGTCATGGCATCCCATAATGCTGGCTGCAGGAACAGGCTCATATTCCCCTGGTACACACTGTTACACAGCCTGACCTAAAATACAACAGAGAGCTGGAATAGTGGCCTGGTTGTGAGTTGGGAGATTTTGTTTGAGAGACTCTCCTCAGATACACTGGTCCACTTTTTTGGAAGAAATCTGTCAAGTCGTAGTACAGAATAATGAATTTTTGCCTCCTGTCTAGTTCCAGGGTTAACAGCCAATTTGTAACTTCTTTTGGAAGACTTTTGTTCCCTGCCATCTGTAGATGTTTGAATGTGTGGTGTGTGAAATGGTGTTATGTTTAGCACCCAGCATCTTTTCAGTCTTTCTTTGATACTACTGTTTCAAACATGCATGTTCTCTTCCATTAAATAGCTAAAGTTCAAGTGGTTTAAATCTTATTTTTTCAAACTAGAGAACAGCATTACTCACATACCAGAAGGCTAAGTAATGTCTGGGATTTATTAAATCATTCAGCAAAGTTGACCACAGACAGTTGCATATAGAACAAGTGCTGGATGAAAAATAATCTATGATCATGTTCATTATACTATAACACACAGACTGAGAGCCAAATACTTGGTATCATTTCTGTCTCTACAATTATTGTATTTCTTTTTAAACCTTTGACTAGCTTGACAGTTTTGGTTATAGAGGGTATGAGCACAGAAAAAATATGTAGGTGAATTTAATGTTAATTTGACATCTTGCTAAAGCAGCTATGGGCTATAACAAGATGAATATTTATTGGCAACTTTAATGAATAGGCAACTTTTACTGCCGAGTTAGTGTTGTTGCACACTTTTAAAAATCTTACATTCCAAGTGTATTTGCAAAATTCTATTGCTGTTTTATTTGGCAAAAAGAACATTCTTGAAGCTGGAATTGGAACAGGGCAGGTTTTTGCATCTGTTCCTGGTATTCCAAATACTTACTAGTCTTTGCCAGTTTATCAACCTTTCATAGATAAAGTGCTACTTGAGAAAAATGCAAAAATGGTAAAATGGATGTCACTGATCAGTCAATGCTAACATAAAGTGTCAGAAGTTAGCAGGTGTTCTTTGGAACTTCAGGTCCTTACTTCTTTCTAAATATTTAGCTCAGTTTGCAATTACAAACTGAGTATCCAAAACTTGAGCAAAGGCAAAAAGAAATAATTATTTCCTTCATAAAACTATCATCTGGAATTTCTTTGCCACTAACTATTATAAGCAAAAGAACATCAAACAAAATAATTATGAAAATTCCACAGTAGAAGAGAAAAGTCATGCAAACTTATTTCTGCTACAGTGAATCCTCTTGGTTTGATTGGGGGTTTTGGTTTATATTAAGTTACAGCCCAGAGAAAATTTTAAACTTTGCTTTGCCTTATTTTAATTGTGTTATTTGCACATAAAAGGATATTTGTTGTTTGGATTAAGTGGTTTGTGAGTAGGATTGGATAGCATAATTATGTTTTAATTTTTTTAGAAGACTGTGGGATGTATTTCCCAGAAGTGAAAAATCATCCAGATAAATATTTACAAAGATGTCCCGAGTCTGTAAAAAAGTGGCTGAAACAGCTGAAGAATGCTGGGAAGATTCTGCTGTTAATTACCAGTTCTCACAGTGACTACTGCAGGCTTCTGTGTGAACATGTTCTTGGGTAAGTGCAAAGTCCATTTCAAATTAAATCTGCCGAACAGATAATGAGAGAAGCCTGAGTTGTTGGGAAGCTAATATGAGTTTTGTTTATGTATGGTGAATTATTTGGTTCTGAGTTTTCTGCTGGGCCCCTCTCTGGTAGAGTGTTACAGGGTCCTTGGGACAAAGTAGTCCATCTGTGAGCTGTATCTGACCTACAGCACATTTAGATCCTGCATCCTTTTGGGGGCATCATGATGGGATTGGAGATGCCAGGGAATTATCTTTCAGACCGATATCCAATACTCCATCTGATTCCTAATTTTATCATAAACTTTCACTAGACTGCCTTATTTAAGCAGTTCCTTTCTTGCTTCTCCAGCAGTGAATGTAACTAGTAGTACTATTGCATTTTCTTGCAGTAAATCTGCAGGAAAACCTTACCAATCCCTTTTCCCATTAGTGTTTTCTAAAAGATGGCTGTGCATGAGAAATGTGCTTCATCACAGCAGAAAAGATAAAACAGGCAGTACACTGCACTTGGCAACTGGTTGAGATTGTAGTTGTGATCACAACAGCTGTTTTTAGCATAATGCTAAGAACATGACTGGTCAAGTCAAATTTAGTTAAATTCAGCAGAACTATCACTTACCTAGAAAAAAAAAAATTAGTTGTGCAAATAGTGAGGTGGGTGACAGGGTGAGACTATTAATTTATTATTAATCAAAGAAACAAAGTAGTTCAATGTGAGACAACCTTGACTATCAGGATATGCCAGGGGACAGCAGAGTGAATACAGCAACACTGTAAGGAAACCACGGGTAAGGTAAAAGACAGAGCTGTCTTCCAAAACCAGTCCTGCCAGTATCACCTCTCTTTTGTACTGCTGAAAAGAAGCATCAACTGTGCCAGTTCTCACTGCTTTGCATGAACTTTATACTTGCTCATTTGAGGGGCAAGTCTACCTCCTGACAAAAAGCAATTCTCCTTATGAGCAAGATGCCTGTGAATTAACTCTTTTGTGTAGATCTGTCTAGTTATTTCCTAAATAAAAGTTTGGTATAAAAGTAAATTCTTAGCCACATAAAATGATTTTGGCTTTCTATTCCTTGGTGAATAGTGTTCAGCTGTTTAAGGCAGCTGTAGAAATCCTGGTGGAAGACATTAAGCAAGGTGTTAGAAACAATCTAAACACCAAAGAGATATTCTGCTAGAAGGATACTGCGTCATTCTTTTTTTCCACTGAAGTGTAGGATGTTCTATGGTATTTATTACAATCATATTTTCCAGTGAGTCATGCAGTGTGGCTTCCAAGCAGCTTCTGGAGAGCTGAGTACTCCACTGTCCATTGAACTTTACTAAGTGGGATTATTTTCCTGAAAGTCTGTGAAACATTTTATTAGTTTTGTTTGTTCCATGCCTCTCATATCAGACAAAAAATTCTACATACCTGTTCTGCTTTTTGCTGCACTGGAATATAGTTTAGGTTCACACCTATTATCTCTGCCCTTAACTTTATTTGACCAGGCTAACTGCTTTTTATTCTTGACTTCAGCACTGCCTTTTGTTCTTGACATCAACACTTACGAATTGCACCTACATAGTCCTTTATAAATTTCTATTCCTACTCCTTTCAGTTAATCAATATGATACTGAGAAATCCAAAATTGTATAGTATGAAATAAAAAACCCCATAATGATAAATATGAAAAACAAGTGCATGTGAAATTTTAGACTTCTAATATCTTTACCTTGTAACTGTTTACTTTCTTGCACTTTATTAAAGAAGCTCCTTTTACACTAAGAAATTATTGTCTTCATAAAACCTGTACTGGGAAATTCATACTTAAGTTCATCATTTACCATTTCATGGGCAAAAAATCCCAGTTGTGTTCCTCTGACCAAATTGTCCTTAAGTAGGACACATTTTGGTAGGGAGAGGAAGTGTAAGAAAAAACTTCATTTTGAAATAAAATGAGAACTGTTTGCCAGCCAGAGCACTGGCACACTGCTGGGACCAGTATATAAGACATGTGAACCTAAAAAAGCAAGTGTTAGCTCATTCACACAGCAGCAGCATTATGGTGTGACTTTTCAGCCTTACCTACCACAAGGATGCTGTCCAGTTAACTGAATGTTTTAAGTGTTGGCAGGAGCACACCTAAAGATGAGTCAATCATCACATAGTCAAAGAAGCCAAGTGTATTTCACTTTTTCAGGAATGTTAGCCACCTAAAAGTGAGGAATTCTTTGAAGCTGGTCATTTTGTTTCCCTCTGTGGTTAGTGGAGAAAAACCACTGGGCATTATCCTTGGCAACTCATTCTGAAATAAGTGAGATAAATTACCTTTCAAGAATGTGGATGTTTCTCCATTGTCTCTGACTGTGGTGTCGACCACTATCTGAATTCAGAGTGCAATTTTTAGGAGGTTAAAGTTATGATACATGTATGAGATACATCCTACCCTTTGTGTTAGCTCTTTACTCTAACCACAGACCACTCTACCAAACACAAGCAGTAACTGGAACAGATTTGATTTAGATAGTGTTACACACTATCTATAAATAGTAATGTAACACAAGGTTTCTCATAAAACAGTAGTTTTGTACAGGAGGTAGAATATATTGTTTCAAAAAAGGCCACAGATAACAAATCTCCTGACACAAAGTATAATTTTTCAACAGATCAATAAAAAGTTTCCAAATCTTCTGAAAACATTTGTTTGTTCTGTTTCAGTTTTTTTAAACAAAGCACTTGCCTCTGTTCCCACAAATCAGAGAACGATAGAGTTATTTAGGTTGGAAAAGGCCTTTAAGATCATCGAGTCCAAGCATTATCCAGTTATCACCACTAAGCTGTATCACCAAGTGCCACATCCACACGTTATTTGAGCACTTCCAGGGAGGTGACTCTACCATTTCCCTGGGCAGACTGTTCCAATGCTTGGCCACCCTTTCTGTGAAGAAGTTTTTCCTAAGATCACATCTAAACCTGCTCTGGTGCAACTTAAGGCCGTTTCCTCTCATCATCTCACTTGTTAATTGTTCTTTGTTGTGCTTCTGAAGCGTTGGCTTTGTTTTGCAAATTCAAGCTTAACTTACCCATGGATGCATTATTTGCACTAGGTGCTAATTTAAAAAGTTTATCTCTGTCGATGCTTTTCACCTGAGGACAGAAGAGCCCGGCCTCTGCTTAGTGTCTGGAATCTTCCACGTGGAAGCAAATTTTAAAAACGCATCATTGTAATGTTTGCTACTGATTCTTTTAAAAAAGTAAAGGTTTACATATGGTCACAAGTGGAGAAAAATAGACAAAGTTAAAATTTCATTAGAGAAAGGAAATTTAAAGGACCTTTATTTTAAGGCTGGAATGTAATTTTGAGCACAACCCAAAAGCTCTCTCTCATAGAGAGAGCATTCATTTTTGATAAGATATCTCAGTTCCCATGGAAGATCATGAATTATTTGAAAGTGATATAGTTAACTGGTTTACTTCCAGAAAACTTCCTCTACTGCTGATAGATTCCAGTGCCTGTGTCCATCTTGGACTTGCCATCTGTGATTTCTTTTTTCTATGCAAGAGTATCCATCATTTTTTGGATGCTGGAGGCGATGAAGTCACCTAAGCAATATTTCTAATAAAATAAAGTATGTCATAGATAAGGAATGTTTTCTTATATACCATGCTGAGACATTCAAACCCATTTAAAGTGATGAGATTTCCACATTTCAGATAACAATCTATATATATGGACCTAACAATCTTTGAAAAATCTGAATTTAGTGATGGGATTCAGCTGGCAGATGAAGACTCGAAGCTGGTGGGTGTTTATTGGCAGTCACAAGTCCAACCTCCCTGTAACCAGCAGGGATGTAGTGAAAGCAGCCAGGGGAGTCTGAAGAGGGAGTTCAGCTATGAAAATGGTGCTTCAATTCTGGAATATGTGGAACCACAATCTAATTTTTGTTGGCTGGAAATTAGATCTCTGTTGTCTGCCAGTGGCATCTTAGGCCTGTGCATACTTACAGTAAGGATACCAAAATATCAGCACCTGTGTTTAAGTGCCTTCAGTTACTTCCTACCCCATCACTTCAGATATGTTCTTCTTTGAAAAGAAGATCCCTCATTTACAACTTTCTGTGCGTGTCTATGCATATGTTGCCATCTCAAATTAAAAA
Source organism: Notiomystis cincta (assembly GCA_013398075.1). Taxonomy (NCBI): domain Eukaryota; kingdom Metazoa; phylum Chordata; class Aves; order Passeriformes; family Notiomystidae; genus Notiomystis; species Notiomystis cincta. The sequence goes on along the minus strand of VZRX01005070.1, from coordinate 170,649 downwards.
TATGTCATCTGTTACATGTTCTTCTGAGATCAAGGAACATCTTTTTACAAAAAATGAGTGTTCCCAAAGATCACTCACTGTGAATTTGACTCCCTTTTGACAACCTTAGGAAAAGAAAGATAATAATGACACTGAACAAGCATAGAAAAAAAAAAGTGACAGAAGCAAGTGCCTTAAAGAAGTGCTTTGATATTTCCTTAAGTTTAAAGAATATTTCATGGCATCTTAGCTAATTTGTTAGTTTAACTAATTAAGTCTACTTTACTTTCTAGGAATGATTTCGAAGAGTATTTTGACATTTTGATCACAAATGCTTTGAAACCTGGCTTCTTCTCCCATACACCAAACCAAAGACCTTTCCGAACTCTTGGTAAGTTGCAGCTGTAATTCCCTTCTCCTGGAAGTGGACTCCTAAAATTCTGTTAAGACTGAGGAGCACTGAGAAATTAAAAATTACAGTGTTGAGGACTATTAAAAGGCAGAGCTGTGATAGTAATTAAAATGACACTAGGGCTCAGATATTGTATCACTAATGAAAAAGAATCTTTTTCTTTATTGTGCTGACAGGGTCATGCACAGAAAACAAAATTTAGTTCTGGGAAAAAACAAAGCAGAAATATTTAAAGTATTTAAAGGAAATTCAGAGAACTGTACAAATAAAATTGCAAAGCCGAAGGAAAGGATTTATGATGGAAATCTGACAGCATTAAGTGTGTTTATTTTGGCTAAATAATGACAGAGTAGGTGAAAAGGAAGTGCCCCTGTACTCACTTAATTTAATTAAAACAATCTGAAACACTTGGCAATGTTGTCCATTAGGTAATTAAGGTTGTAACACAAGAGGTTTATAAGAGCAGTGTTCATTGACCTACAAATAATAATGTAGCTTTGCTGAAGAAAGTTAATTTTTCCATATTTTGGTAAATACCTTTATGATTAAGTGTTACCTGAAAATTAATCTTATAGCTAAAACAACTTAAGTTAGCATACACTGGACCATACTTTATCATTTTATGACAGGAAAGTCAGAGTTCCAGCCCAAAATAAATTTTGCTTGTGGAATTTTTACAGTAAAACTGAAACAAGCAGCAAAAGTACATACTGAAATTATATTTTAATGTTTCACATATTTATATAGGAAAATAGGTAAGAAGTATCTAAGGTGTGATTTTTAAAGGATTAGTTCAAATAGTTGCCAAGTTGACAATTTGGAAAAAAAATAATCTCAGAAGGGAAATTGAATCTATTTATATGAAACGAGGGATGGGGGTAAAATCATAAAGGGTGCAAAAGGCTCAGTTCTGCAGCCATTTGATTTAGTTTTGTTTAAGGCAAATTGAAAATAAAATGTAATTCAGTTTGGATTTCTTTTAAACAATCTGATTAGCCTGACTTCCTGAGGAAATCCTGCTGTGTCCCTCTGTCAGTAATCCAGCCAGCAGCTTTTGAACCTGTTGGGCAGTTTCAGTAAATTTAATAGGCAGCCAAAAGCTCCAAGATACTTTGATGAGGTGGGGGGGTTTTGTGCAAAAAAGAGCAGAATAGAGGAAGAAGACCAAGTTACTTTCTCCATTGATATTGTGCAGCATTGGCTTAATCACCACATTACACTGTAAGGACCAGTTTTCATGAAGCTGTTTCTTTATCTGCTTTCGAATAGGAACAGCATTATCTGGAATGCTCTTATTGACTTAGTGGTTTTCATTCAGTTTATATCTTGACAATGCAAAGGGGCTCAAATGTGGGTCAATCACTCGTTACATTAATACCTCATGAATGCAAAATAAAATGTAGATTCTCTTCTGGACACTTCACTAACAGTTAAGGGACACAAACATAACTAAAGCAATCATCAGATAAAACTACTAACCTGGGAATGGATTTTTTTTTAATGTGTTTGTATTTGAATCACAGTAACTGAGTTCTTCTGAAAGACCAGCCACAACATTCAAAGCAAAGAATTAGGACAAGGTTTTAGACACATGTTTAAAAGTACCAAAGAGTTTGTTTAAGGGTACATGAAGTTTAAACCATAAAAGTAGGAGTATTTATATGAGAAAATGCCTGAAATAATAATACATTTCTATAATGTTTATTTTGCTGCCCTCCCCTGTGTTCCTCACAGCAGCTGAAACAGTACACGGTGAAGCTTCTAATATGTTGACAGGGAGCAGTTTTCCAGTTTTCAGATGTTTTTTAAGGCTTTCTTTCATATCAGAACCACTGAAAATTCAAACTTTCAGTTTCTAGTTTCTTTCTTCCTGTTGGGACTACAGGCTTCAGGCAGAAGAGTTTGACCATTCTGCTGCAGATCAGGGAGACAAAATTTCTCTATTTTTCCTTTGAAAAAGTAAAAATCTATAAGTGGACATCATAGTAAATATTTTCTTAAAGCACAGAATCTAAACTTTTGCTAATGTAATTTAGGGGAAAAGAAACTTGTTCTAGGAAGAAATGTGTTTTAGAAAATAAACTGCAGTAACTGCTTATCATTGCTATCCATTTCTCCAGGTGTGAATCTCAGCCATATTCTTCCAACCATCAGTAGGTCTGAGCTGCAGTAAATTCCTAATGATACCATATTTTATTGCGTTATAAATGGACTTTAAGGATAAGGTATAAAATAGGGAATGTGTTCTTAATTTCAGACATCCCAAGTGTTGCATTGTGTGCTGGAGCTAAATGTTATTTATCTATAACAGGACTTTTGCTACAGATTTACTAAAGGAAAGGTTTTGAAGTTTACTAAAGAGAAGGATAAATTCTTTTCACTGAATAAGTTCAAAAGGCAATTGTGTTCAGTAAGCATTTGAAGGAGGACGAGAAACAGGACAAGATGACAAAGGAGGTATTGTCTAGAAATGTGATATTGGATAATAGCTCTGAAAAAGTTAGGTTTTTTAGTAGACAAGTAATTTTAGAGCTAATCTATTTAGAAACCATGAAAATTATTTTAATTGCTCAATTAAAATTACATCACTATTTCATTTGTGTTTTACGATGTGCATCGTTTAAAGCAACCAAAACACTGTTTGAAAGCCTAAAAGATTTGTGTGACTGGAGCACTGAAAAGCACAATAATTAATTACTTAATTTTGCATAATTGTCTTTCAAAGTACCATTCTGTTAAGTGGAGGAACAGTTCATATGTATCTTTGCAGATTTTAGGACAGCTACACTTATTTTTACCTGGCAAAACAGTTTTCATAGGTAGAGGTAACTTATATAGCAAAGGATATATTTTGTGAGAACATTGCTGTACATAAAAATACCCCCAGACTTTGCTACCATAATATGAATGCTCCATAATTTATTTGTTATTCATGAGGTTGTATTTTCTTTTACATAAGGAAAGTCTTCTCATGGTTCTTGAAAGTATTAATAATATCTTGAGCTAGAGGATCTAAGGATCAGGTTGAAAATGTTTGTGTAAATCCTATGTTGACAATGAAGGATTTTCTTTGCTTTCAACAGCTACATCCAGCTTAAAATAATTTATCATTCCATGAAGGGCTTGAAGGGATATAAACAGAAAATACGGTTGTGAATTATATGATAATCTGCAATACATGAAGATTTCTGTAACATTTGACAACAGAGCTTTCCCTTTATCACATCACTTTTTAATGCATATCAAATTACTAGCCTGACTGCCAGTCTTGATCATTGCCAAATATGTCTTTTACAGTCCAAAATTATAATTGAAATGCTAAAGATAACCCTTAATTCCCTGGAAGCCTTCTCTAAGTCTGTATTCACAGAGAAGTCTGCTTGGTCTTAAAGAAGGCTTATATATCTTTTATTTTCAGTTCAGGCACAGCTGTCTTTTCTGATCTGTTGTTTTGGGGTTTTTTTCATAAATTGAAAATTTATTGCTAACTGTTCAGTGTCAGAATTTAAAACACACACTTAAAAACTCACATATAGCCTCATGTGTATGTGTATATATCTATACAGCTGAAAACAATCCTATTGATGGAGTGCCAGTGGATGCCACATTTCAAAGCCTACTTTCAGTTACATTTCCAGGCTGTCTGCCTTGTCCCTGAACTTGAATTTCTGTCTATCTTAAGGTGCCTCTGCTGCAGAATGTAGCTTCCCATTTAAAAAACTTTCAGTCCTCCAATTTTTTATGATTTTCTGGTAACTGCCATTTTAACAGTTCTATGCAGAAACTTTTTTCCTCCTCCAGTCATTCTAGAAAATTCTATAAGCTGAAAGGACCAATTAGAAAAGAAAATAAAGGGACAGGATATAAAACACCATACTTCTGGACTGAAGACCATCTTTGGTTATTAGGGACTGCAGGTCTTCAGAAGGTGGTGATCCCATGTCTGCCACTTGTGTTTTCTTTTGCCATCTTTTGTGAGTGTCTGGGGTCAACTATGCCAGAGATGGGCTGGAGCAGCGAGGTGGTAGGAAAGGAGAGCATGGGAGGAAGTAGAAAAAGAGCAGAGCAGTGTATGGAGACATAAAGAGGAAAGGGATTTCACACTGATGGGGCTTTCTGAATTTCAGGTCTTTGCTTTTTGACTCCTACTGTTGCCTCAAATAGAGCTTTTACAATAAGACTAATGTGTCAAACATAGCTTAAAATTATGTACCCATGTACTGGGCAGACTGGGGCTCCCAGCTGGCCCTCCAGCCACAGCAGGAGATGCAGCACTGGCCTCCCAAGGGTCTCAGAGCTCAGGAAGCCTTTTGCAGGGAAGGCCACAAAGGGCCTCTTCTTGCACCTCTCAGGAGGCACAAGCAGAATAACAACAGCAGCAGCAAAGGGCACCTGTGTAATCTCTTCCTCCAGTGGCTCAGGGTGATCCTTTATTTAGTGCAGCCGTGCTTGCTGGCATTCTTCTGGAGATGCTGCCTCTTCATATCAGTCTGTCTGGAAATACTCTATAATGTGAGGCCACAGAATAATGCAGCTTTGCTGGGAGCTTGTGACAGAGCAGCCTGTAAAGGTTGTGCTGGCTGCATACTGCATTATTCAAGAGCTATCAAGTCTATAACCATTTCCCATATCTCTTCTACAATGACTGCCTTCATATTGTTTGTTATCCCACAGTGCCATATGGCCCTTAAAAGCCATGCTACTCTTTTTAAGGGAAATGCTGTTTAGCACTACTTTAAAGTGTACTGGCACTGTTTTTCATGTGCTTTCCAGCTATTTAGGAAAGAAAAAGGATTATAACTAACAAGCAATGATATTTTGTACGCTAGTTTTCAAAACTAGATCTCTTTGTACCTGACAGGATCATGAAATTAAGATCAAGAGTTTCTTACTGCTCTAATATCAGAAACAGGCTCTGTAATAACCTGGCAAGGGGAGGTCCACTGTTGAAAGGGATAAAGTATCTCATTCTATACCCAAGCCACCTAAGAATAATTCCCTATTCTTATCTCAGCCAGGGATTTTCATTTGATCCATGATTTCTGGAGAAAAAGGAGTTTCTTTTTAAGCAGCTGGTTGGTGTGGATTACTATATAGAAAGATCTTCATATTCAGTGATAGAACCTGACTGGTTTTAATTTTTATTATGAAAAACTATAAGGATTATAGATAAACCTTATAAAGATGATCCCTTCAGGTGACACCCTCTTTGGCAACATGATTGATACCTGACTCCACTTTCTGAAAAGCAGGCTAGAGAAGGCCAATAGAGCTGACAGTAGGAGATACATACAAAGAAATTACATCTCATATACCAGCGTTTGTTTTCATACAGATATTCGTGATCCACTCGAGCAGCTCAGAGAATGTTTCAAAAAATCCACAATGTCAGGCTTCTTGAATGACTGTTTCACCTCCTACCCTTTATTTAAATGATCTTAGTCTAAAACTATTCCACTTTGTGTACTGCCTTTGCAAAGATATCAGCCACTCCACAGATTTTTTTTCTGAGAGTGTAAACATCTGTCTCAGAGACTTCTGGTTTCCTGATATTATTTATGTGCTCTAGACAAACATTTAAAAAATCAGCAGATGTTACCTTGTAATCAAAGGGATGTACCAATTAATCTTTCTAAGTTTTGCTAGATAGTACCTGTGTGTAATTTGAAATCAATACTTTGGGAATCATTTGAGAATAGAGGCGATTATTTCCTATCATGTCATCAGTGTTTGTAATTAAGCCATGGGATAGGTAAGATGGGAGTCTTTTAACTGTCCTGATGGGTTAGCAAACTCTTTTCTAACAGTTAAATTTTATTTAATTTCTGATAAACATAATATTAGTTGACTGTGACCATTTGGATTTGGGGGTTTATGTGTTCAGTACAAAGTTCTGTGTGAAAGCATTTAAAACAGGTGCAAAAAGCAGAATAAAGTTAGGCCAGCACATGCTCATATCCTTTTGCAGAGCAAGGTTTTAAAGTCACAGGCTTCATTTTCTCTGATAGTTTCCAAACCTACCACATTTTGGCTATCATATTTGGTGGTCTTTGCCTCATAAAAACAAACATTTTGTACATTTTTGTTCCACTACAGAGATAATGAATTAGAAATTGAGAATGCACAATTGATTACTAACTGGCAGTGTATCATTTATATCCCTTTTGTGAAATGCAAGAGACACTGCAGTTTGCACTGGTAGTGTGTGCATCCACTGCTACATGGTTAAACTGGTGTCAGTTCTTCAAGTTGTGATTCTGTAGTAGTTAGATGTGGTAGCCAAAGAATGACTTTCCCCTCCAGTGCATCCCTCTTGGCAATCTGAGCTGGGAAGCCATTCCTCTTCTTAGGAAGAGGAATGGAGTGAGTGTGTTTTGTTCTGTTTGTTTGGAGTTGTTTTTTGAATGGGCTTTAATGGTACTTGCTTCAGAAGTGCTCTGAGGCCAGATCATCATCACATCGTTTATACAAATTTGTTTATACAAATAATGAGTTTCACTCAGACATTTTACAGCACATCAGAAGCTGGAGGTTGAGCAGCAAAGCTCTCTTTCTGTTTCTACCAGGAGGGCACCGTGTTGGCCTGACTACAGCAAGTCACTGTAAACCTGGAGCTTGGGCCAGAGGCTGGGATTTCAGCTGATGCCATGGGAGGTACCTGGTTATCAGCTGAACTGGCCAATGGAAATTGGGTTTGGTGCTCCTTCTTGAGCTCCTTTGGCTCAACCATATTAGCCAGAGAAGCTACCAAGCCACAGGCTAGTTCTTGAACATTTACTCTGTTTGCCTAAGCATTGAGGCTTATGAGATCTCATGGTATGTGTGGGTAGGAATTTCTGCCCATCCCCTGCTGCAAACCTCTATCAATACTGCAATTTCAACCACAGCTGAGTCTGGGCTAGCACCCTCAGAGATATTACAGCCTCAACAGGCTGGAGAGGAAAAGATGGGTCTATCACTGCCAACACAGAGAAAGGCTGCAGTATAAACTTCCCCTTGATTAGATATATGAGTATCCGTCCATGAGAGCCCAGCTGCAAATGACCCAGCTACTGGAAAAGCATCCATGACACTCTGCCTCTATTAGATATTCAGCAAGAAACAACTTCATAGGAAGATAGGCTCCATTATTTCCATTGTTGTTCATAAACATCTCTTTGTCTATTTATTTTTTTTTAAAGAAAAATATTAAACAGTCTTTGAAGAAAGGCATCTCTGTTGCTGAGTATTGAGATGAATGCTGAGCTGTGGGTGCATTCTCCAATGCCCATCCTTCTTTAAAAGAAAAAAACTTATAGTAAATGTATTGGGCCAAGGTCTTTATATGTTTCCATAATGTTCAAAGTACTTCAGAGGATAAAAGGAATAAGAAGTTATTCATCCAAAAATCAAAACAGTGAAAAACTGCAACTTGCTTCTGCATAAAGACAGCAGGGGTTGCTTCAGCTGATTACCTTTGATATTAAATAGTGTGTTTGGCACGGAGCTGATAAGAATATTACAGAAAGCTAGTTCAAAGAAAGTTAGAACTGCTGCTTTCAAAAGCATGATAACAACAATATTCCTTTTGTTAAAACTGGAATACGTGATTAGCATAATTGCCAAATACTCCAAAACAGAATTCTTTGTGTATGGAGACAATATTTTCATTTTTAAAAGGAGTTACAGTAACTACTAAAGTAGCACTACCACAAAATCCTAGCTATTGATTATATCATGTTACATTCAAGGCCTTGAAGAATAAAGCTCAACCCCCTTTTCTTTAAGGTGTTGTGCAAGGATGTGATAAGAGTCAATTTCGATCTTCAAGGAACCCACAGGCAGACCAGATAAACAAATGGCAGAAAGACAGAAGCACTGGCTTTTCTGTTGAGCCAAGGAACCAAGATACTGAATGATCTCCCCTGAATAGTATCTCTGGCAGATCTGCATATTCACCTAAGATATTTAATGTCCTAATCCAGAAGCAATGAAGAACTATAAACTGAGTTTGAATAAGGACTCATCAGTCTTGACTGTGAAAATCCTTTTATCCCTTTTTAAAGATTTAGCATAATGGGAAAATTAGCATTATTTCAATTAATTCTGCTAGATTTAATTTTTGTGTTTTATTAATATATCCTTCATAATTGCAAGGAATTGGACCCCTGAACTTTATGTGTTATATACTGAAATTAATCAAATTATTTAGTAGTTATCCAGTAATTATTTCAAAATATCGAAAGCAATAAGCTCAATGAGTTTTTTATTTTGGAAGAGAGCTGCATACCAATGATTCAGGCCATGTTTATGTTTCATTTTAATGGAAGAAACATCCTTCATAGAGAAGCATGTCAACTGCCTTTAAACACATATGCTATATGATTGGGAAGTCATTAGAAGTCTACATCTACAGAAAATCCTCAGTCATAGTTTTGTGATCACCTTCTGGTGTTGTTTCTTTTCTGTCTTTTATTTCAGGATGATACAGTCTGATCTGGATTGTACCAGAGAGATAAGGCAGGGAAACTTAGGAAGCCTAATTAATCAAAAAAATGCAGCTTCTTTTTATAGCAGAATGAGCTAAGGGCCCGTCAACCTAATCCTCTCCTGCCAATGGGTGCCCACAAAACATAAATTGCCATAGCCTAAGTCTGTGTTTTCAAAACTAAAGCCAAAATGCCTAAATGGCCACTTTGTATTCCAGACAAAACTGTGTTCAGCAAACAGATTATTTGGCTTAAGGGAATTCTCCTCCAAGACATGAAAATGTTATTAAGAGGAGATGATTTTTTCCTCCATATTCTCTAAGAAGAGACAGACAAGATTTAGAAGCAAAGCAGTCAGCACTCAACTTAGACTATGTTTATAGTGTGGTGATAATAATATGTAATCCATAAAAATGTTTGGGATTTATGGAATATTTTGCACTGAATGTGGAGTCCCAGTTCTGTATGGAAGACAAAAGCAAATGTACATTTCCATACATGAGCAAGACTTGCCAAGCTCACTCTTATTAACTCTGAGATTAGCTCAGGTGGTTAGAGCATGGTGCTAATAAGGCCAGGTTCATGAGTTTGTTGCAGCAGTAAGAGGACCCATTCTGAAATAATACCTTGAGTTCTCTTGTTCATGCTTGCATAGAAATGCTGAAGAATGTCGAGCAACTTTTTATACAGATAGTTCGATTCAATACCCACAATTCTGTACTAAAAGGGTGGAAGATTTTAATACTGCTTCTGGTTATGAATGTCTTTTCACCTTCATTCTATTTCCCAGCACATACAAGAGTGTCAATCCCAAGTGTCCATGACTGGGGGGGAAGAAATAAATTGAAAATTTCAAAAGACTGAAAGGAACACTAGGGCGACAAATCATGCTCAACTCAACAGCTGTTTTGTCATTAAGAGAATACATACTTCTGTTTCATTTGGTTTGTGCAATGCTATTATTAGCTGGTTAAACAGATACATTTTATTTTGTCCATGGAATAATAAATGTCCTACTGGAAAACTTACAGATTTATGTAAATTATTACCAGACTCTTTTCTAAACAGGATGTTACACCCTTGGTAGCTTTCTTCTTGCGAAATCTGTGTCAGAGAAATGGATCATTTTCAGGAGCTGTTTTTTAATATAGAGTTGCAAACCTCTCACTGTCATGGTTTCACCCCAGACAGTAGGGTTGGAGAGAGAATCAGAGGGTAAAAGGCAGAAAATTCATGGATTGAAATAAAGACAGTTTAACAGTGAAAGCAAAAGCTGCACACTCAAGGAAAACAAAACAATTCACAGCTTTCCATGGGCAGGCAGGTGTTCAGCCATGCCTAGGACAGCAGGGCCCCATCACACATAACAGCGACTTGAGAAGGCATCACTCTAAATGTGCCTCTCTTCCTTCTTCTTCCCCTCACTTTATATACAGAACATGATGTCAAATGGTGTGGAATATTTCTTTGGTCAGTTTGGGTCACCTGTCCCAGCTGTGTCTGCTCCCAAACTCCTATGACACCTCCAACTTTCTATCCAGAGTGGAAGTAGTAAAAGCAGAAAAGGCCTTGACTCTGTGTAAGCTCAGCAATAACAAAAACATTTTTATTTTCATCACTGTGCTCAGCACAAATCCAAAACACAGCCCCCTACCGGCCATTCTGAGGAAAATTAACCCTCCCCCAGCCAAAACCAGCACATTCCCTGAAACAAAAATTGACTCAGAATTACATTGTAAGGGTGTTGCCATATGTCAAAAATCAGAGGCCTGTTTTGAAACAATTAAGTACCAGGAATAGATACAGAAACCACAGAGTGTAGAAACTTCTCTGGCTATGTATCATTTATCCTCAGCCACCTCCCACTGCAGGCAATGAAGAGGCAGCAGACCTGGCTGGTTATGAATGTCCATGGAGGTCTTTGCAGTGCCCAAACAGCAGTGCCTGCACTGCACAGAAGACATTGACCCAGTGCTGCACTTCCTGTTGCTGAGTCTTCACACTGTTTCTGCACCTGGGTCTCAGTCCCAGCTGAGGTGTGCTCATTGCTAATTACAGACCTGCAGTGCTAATCAAGAGCCCCAAGGAATCCAAAGGTCTTGCAGAAGTGGCACAGGACCTGTGGAAGATGGGGTCCCTGAGGGATGGATTAATACCCATCAATAAAGTTTGTAAACTTTATTGATATGCTAAGATTTAGTGCAAACCTGTGAGAAATAACTTCATGTTATAGTTCTTAAAATGGTGTCAAAATCCAAACAGAATTCCTGGAAGAAAGAAAAATTACCTGTGATATGAAGGACTTATCTGTACGACTCTGCAGGGGAAAAAACATTCTTTACTTATATCACATGTGCATAAGCAATATGTGATAGAAGTTGGGAGTCTTATTCATCTCTGTTCTCCATGTAATTGTTCTCATCTGTAGAATTCAAAAGAAGTAGATGATTAGACAGAAAACCTCATAAAGGGTACCTTGTGATTTGATTCATAACCAGTTTGGAAACTGGAATTGAAGCAGTTTGTAGTAAAGCAAAAATAAAGTTGTGTATGGTACATTCCTGGCAGAGCAAGAGCTGGCAACCAATGCAGAAAGCTTCCCTTCAGCATAGTTTCCATGAATCTGTATGTGCTGGTTTTGATTAAGGAACTTTAGAGTTCTCTTGTGTGTTCTCCAAAATGTCAGGCTTTTATTAAGGTTAGAATTGTAGAATTGTTTTTTGCAGAAGGGTTTGCAGATCTGCTATTGGAAGCAAGTAGTGAAAGGAGCTGGTTAGGAAGCCCTAGGAAATGAGCTGAGAACATGTAGAGGAATCATGACCAAAGCCTGAGCTGAGATCTGCTTCAGTTTGATATGACAGCTGATCTCTGCCTCAGTTTCCCAGTTTCTAAAACTGCAGCTTACCCAATTTTTATGAGGCACCCAGGAGAACTGCAAAATGGTAAGTGGCAGAGGAGATCAAACAACAGATGTGGATTTGTTGTGCATGGGGTAAATATCAAGTGTGTAGAGAATCACCTTGTTCAGGGGCAGCTCCCCCTCTCTCACCAAGTTCAGGGAAATAATAGCTCAGAGAATACAAAAATGAACATTTCTTGGCTGGTAGGCAACTGTGGGACACTGCATCGTTTAGGTGAGCAGCAAGTCCTCTGTAGCTAATGTTCCAAAAGGAATTAGTTCTTGCAACCTGAAAGCTCAAAACCAGAAAACCAGAAGAGATGTACCATCTTCTTCCTCACTCTCTTTGTTCTTCAATCTGTCTTTATTATTCACATTGGGCTCCAGATGTCTTCAACTTCAGTATGTATGTTGCATATTTTTCTGGGTAGAGTTAGCGACCCCAGGACTTTTTCTCTTCATTAGCAAACGTGTTCATTCTAACTTGATTCTTATCTGCTGTAAAACCACTTCATATATTATTACTGTCCACAGATTCCAGGTGCCTCTATGACACTGCCAGACTAAGGCTGAATGCTCCAAGATTATTATTTTTTCTGGAATAATAATAGCAAGAGATTTTATCAGTGAAATTCCTGCATAGAGAGATCTGGCACTTTGCTCTTGGTTCTGAGAAACAAGGTAAAGCACATTTTCATATAGATACCCAAATGGTTTTGCAAACCATAAGGAAATGGAAAGGTAGTCATAGAATGGTTTGGTTTGGAAGGGGACCTTGAAGATCATCTATTTCCAACCCTCCTGCCATGGACATGGACACTTTCTGGTGGACCAGGTTGCTCCAAGCCCCATCCAACACGGCCTCGAACACCTCCAGGAAAGGGGCATTCACAGCTTCCCTGGGCAACCTGTTCCAGTGCATCACCACCCTCACAGCAAGGAATTTTTTTCTAATATCTAAGCTAAAGCTACTCTCAGTTTAAACCCATTTCCCATTGTCCCGTTGCTATGTGTCCTTGTAAATAATCTTGCTCCATCTTTCCTGTAAGTTCCCCTAGGTCACCCCAAAGCCTTCTCTTCTTCAGGCTGAACAATCACAGTTCTCTCAGCCTTTTCTCATAGAAGAGGTGCTCCGTCTCCCAGTCAACTTTGTGGCCTTCCTCTAGACTCGCTCCAATAGGTCCGTGTTCTTCCTGTGCTGAAGATCCCAGAGGTGGATGCAGTACTCCAGGTGGGGTTGCAGGAGAGAAGGATGTTGGGGGGGACCTTACAGGAGTCCAGCTAAATGACATTTGTAGCTTTTCCCTTGTCCACAGTTGTAGTTACTCCATCATAGAAAGCCACTAGGTTGGTCAGACAGGATTTTCCCTTGGAGAAGCCATGCTGGCTGTCTGGAATCATCTCCCTGTGCCTTAGGAAGTGTCAGAGGAATCAATTCTCTTCTGCTTCTTCAGAAGACTCTTTGTTAGAACATGTATTCCCTAACATTTTTCATTTTGTTTATTAAATATGAAGTTGTTCTGTATCTCAACAGATCCTATAGGAACAAGGTTTCATGTTGATTTTCATTATGATGTTACCACACACCTGGCTCTTTAGTAGACTTTAAACAGCTTCTTAAATATCTGCCAGTCATTCTAACCCTGTCATACTCTTTGTCTCTCCTTTGAATTCATCCATGACTATGATCCACAGGGCCATGAAATTGTCCCCAGAGCTCAAGACTGAACTTGTTGTCACATCTCTGTCTTCCATCACATGCTCACACCTTCTCCTTCCCTTCTTTTATAATTATTTTATCTAGAAGGAATAGTATAATATGAAATGCAGTAGAGACTGTAATAAAATCATCCTTATTGCAAAAAAATTGCAAAATCACCATTGGGATTCACTGATGATACATGAACAGAGACATGACCCCAAGGGGAAAGTCTAAAATCATTGTTAGGTCCCAAAATCTTTTAGTGCCTCTTGAACATTTTCCTAGGCAAAGGGAAACAAAATATAAGGCAGAAAATATATCAGGAAAAAGTGTATTTGCTACTGAACAAAACCACCCATTATGATTGTGGGTATGTTTCATATTCTTTCATATCTGTGATTTTAAGCTATTAGTGGCAGTTTTTATATTTTCTAAGAGAAAATGATCCTTAAGTATTTTATGCCATTATATTCTAATTAAATATTTTTTCTTTGATTGTTACTTGAAGTGCCAAGTATTATGCATGAGCAATAAAAATACTCACTATTTAGTACCTATATGAAGCAATGCCGAGGTAGTCTCTTCCCTGACAGCCATATTCAAATGGATTTAATATCAGTATGAGTTTTACATGGAATGCTTCTCTGCTACCATGAGATAAAAAGTATTCTTGGGTCAACAGGAGCCAGAACCCCTCTCTCAGTAGTCTCAGATATTAGCTTTTATTTCCAGAGAAAAACAAAGATGATTCTAAAGCATCCAGTTTTCCTTTGAAATACTGGGTTTCGCTGGGGTTCTTCTTTTTGATTACTAAAGCTGAGCAAGGCTTTAATGACCATTATCTGCAGCTATACTTGTACAGTTACTAACAGGCAGAGAGCTGCATGGATTTGTTTATTTATTTTTTATTCACAAATTTATTTTTTTGCATTTGGAATCTTAAATCTTAAGTTATTCTTTAGAGGTTGATATAAAACTGCTCCCCTTCAGAGGCAGACAATATTTGGAGCTGGAACTTCAGACAGAATAAATCAATAAAATTAAAGTAGGGATTTGAGATAGAGTAATAAGTTAGGAGAAAAGAATGGAACTACTTGTAAATCGTAAATCAACCTAGTTGTATAAATAGTTTTCATGTAAAAGTTAATGAAAATGTCTGTTGTGTATTCCAGGCAAATGAGTATGTGCCATAACTATGCATGCTCATGTCTCCTATGCAATCAGTATTCCCTTTGAAATAACATATTTTAGGGAACTGAAAAAATAAAAGGCAAGGGACCCTTGCAACAGGGCCTTTACATTGCATTGTGGAGATACATTTCTTCAGAATCAAATTGTCTATTCCAGTTTTCATATTTTATACCTGAAGTATTAAGATACAGGAGAAAAATTTCTTAGTCTTTCTGTAACTGAGGATTAAAGAACTTTTGTTCTCTTTTTGGTGCTTGGGTTTGGGGTTTTTTTAAGTCTAAGGCCAAGGTAAATGATGGCAGGGAGTTTTTTCACATTACACTTCAGTGTCAGTTTTCAGTGGGGAAAAGGATGGTCCAAGAGCCAATTTCAATATGCCTTATTTCAGGAGGTATTACTAAAGAGTCTTAAAAGGTTCAGGTAAACTGAAAGATTGCAGACTACACAGTGCAAAGAAGATGTTTTGTGTGTCTCATTTTGATTTTAATTGAGAAACTGAGACCTTTTTCTGAAGTGCAGGTTAGGTCAGAACTGTCTGATGTCCCTCATCACATCTCTGTTTCCCTCCATGTTCTTGCTTCCATCTCATGGTAAGAATCTTGGTAGGAACAGCTATGGACAGGTGCTTGAACTGAATGGTATATTCCTGGAATGTTTATGTCAGGGGTTTTTCCTCAAGTACCCACCTTTCATAACTTATTTTAATTGGAAATGCTTTCTGGAAAAGCCTCTCTCTCTCCATAATTACATAGGGATCTCTAGGAAGACTATGGTACTAATTTAACATGGTTATTTTTCTGAATATTGGAAGTTCCTCATTTATAAGGCTCTGGATCTTTTTACAAAACTAATAAGATCCAGAATAAAACTGCTCTATAGAGGGAATTTATTTCTTTTCTTGCCATTTTGAACTTTTCCAAGATCCCAGTTTTAAAAGACAAAATAGAACACAAAAACCCTTAAAAAATATGTGCAATGAAGAAGTGAAATTATGTATTTATGCCCCCTTTACCCTTGCAAGGTAGAAGTTTTCTTATTTATAAATGCAATTAAATAAAATTATGGAAAACCCTCGCCAAATTTGCATATGAAGTACAATTAAAAATGAACTTGTAGGAGAATCATTTTCCAAAAATTGATTTTTCTTTTCTGAGAAAAAAACAGCCTTGCTTGTATTTTATTGTATCAGTGTTTTAAACAGAAATCCTTTGTTAGCCAGACTATTCCTGGGAAGGCAGAAAGTTAATGCTTTGACAGATTTGAAAACAAATTACTTAATCTGTAGGGAGCTGTTATTTTCAGTTTCTGTAACACAACAATCAAAACTTTCCGGAGAAACTTATTTGCTGACTTCTCTAAAGGAACTACTGATTTTCTTACAAACAAGTAAAGTTTCAATCTTATCTCTACATAGCCTGTTGCTTGGCACAATTTAAGCAGATTTTAATACAGGCATAAAAGATTCTGGTAAAACTAAAAATGTAAAAACTCTTTTTTTTTAATTTCTGCTTAAAGGATTCTGTGGTTTTTATATATGCCCAGAGCAATTTGAAAATACACTATTTTGTACTTTGATCTTACCAGGCCTTACAAAATATTGGAAGGACAGAAGTCGTTCCTGAGAGAAGTAATTAGTAATGTGATAAATTGTAATTATGAATTTTTATTAAATAGTTTTGGGTTTTTTTCCACAGGGTAGTATCTGTAATTTTTCCTCAGCTTTATATGTGGTGTTCTTGCACTGCATTGCCAGCTTCTAGTACTGAATGGAGATGGCCAAAATCACCAGTCACTTTGGGAAGCCTTAACCTTTTATTTCAGCACATCATGTTAAGGGAATAATTTGTTCTTTATCATTTCCCTGCAGTCATCCAGTCAGACAGGGAGCTAGCAAGTGCTGATGCATGGGCAGATGGATTTCACAGCTGCTTCCAGGGCACAGAAGTAATTCAGGGATGGCAAACACACACACTTAGACCTGAGTGAATCTTGAAAACCACACAGCAAAGTTGGTTGGTCTATCCACAGGGATTTTGGGTGATACCCTAAGAAGGGTGCCCATAGGGTGTGAAGTTTTACCTCCAGGAATCTTGTAAGTACTTTCTTTCCTTATAGAGAACATGGCCACAGGGGAACTCTACAGTCTATGTCATCCCATCTTGTTACACCTTTACAACTGGAAGAACCATGGAGTTCCCTTTGTCCTTGTAAAATGATGCACTTTTCTGCCCTGATTTCCCTTTTGGAAAGAAGAGTTTGTCTTTCTTAAGTGAGCTCAAAATGCTGTGAGCTCAGAGACTGTGTTTGCAAATGAGACTGGAACAAAACCCTGCTTTTATATTAACGCCCTCAGTGTCTGAAATGACATTATTTTAAATTGCAGAGAGGCCCATCAGGGTGATAGTTGTGGACCATAGAATGGACTTGTTGTTTTACAATAACCCCCATGTTGGTAACCAGAGCTTCAGCGTGCTGAACACGTGAGCCCAAGGTGCCTGCAGGCAGAGGGAGCCCACCAGAGCTGCCCACAGGCAAGAAGAGGCAGGAGCAGGTACAGGCACGAGCAGTGACAGAGCTGACATGTATTTTTCGTTCTACTGCACAGCTCAAAGGGGAAAAAATACCAGTGACCAAGGGGAAAAAATACCAGTGACCGTAATAGCCAGTCTAACTAGGTCTGTGTGGAAATGGGTTAAAGGCTGTCCAGAGAAAGGCAGAAGGAGGGGCTGCAGGGGAGCTGTATGCACATTGCAGTTAAACCCAGCACACTTTTGGCTGGCAGGGCCTCTGGGCATTTGGAATTGCTTTCTTCCCCTGGTCTCTGCCCAGTCAAGTAGTTGTGAGCTGTCCTCGGGCTCTCTGGTGAGTCAGTGGCAGGTCCTGGCCCCAGAGTGTAGCCAGCACTCTCTGCAGGGCAGCCAGCCACAGCACGGGGTGCTGCTCAGGGGCAGTGAGCTGGTGAAAATTAACCTGGCTGTAGGTATGGCTCAGTGTAGGGCAGTAACAGCTGAAGCATAAATTCACCCTTGCCTCAGCTTCTCCCTTAACCTCGGGCTCCCCAGCCAAGAGCCCTATCCCTTGGGCTGGGGTCTAGCAGTGTAAACCCCAGCCAGGCTGGGGACAGATCCCGGGTTCAGACCCTTTCCATCTCAGCAGGTATGACCCATAAGAGGGTACAGAGCAGATGGCAGTAAGCAAGCTGTGCAAAGTCTTTCCCAAAAAGTGACTCTTTGCCAAAGTAAATTACCATCAGTTGTCATTTAAATGAGAATAAGCTTCACTGATTACTTTTTGCATAATCATTCAGAATGAAACCAGATGTTCCTCGGGCCATGTTTTAAAGCTGCAATGCACATTTAAAGGTAGGCAAGAAAATTCTCGCAAGAAAAAGGATATTGAGTCCTGTTAGTGAATTGGTTTATCTGAAAAAATGTACCTTTTATTGGTGATGAAAGTATATTTCTGAATCAGAAACCATTTCCCAAGCTTTAGACAAAGCCATGTGGAAATTGCCATCCAAGCAATGTTAATATTGCCCCAGCATGAGTCAAGATTTCGTTGTTGTTTTTAAAAAGGAACAGTAACTTCCCCTCAGGAAGACTGCTCTGAATCACAGTTAGGTTTGGGCAAGTGTTTTAACAGAATGATTTTCTGGGTTTAATTATTTTAATTTTTCTTGCTCAGTGCCTTTACATTTCTTGACGTGGCACGTTTTCAGTCTACAGCCAGGAATCTGGTTTGCAGTGTTACATGAGGCTTCAGAAGGAAGAAAATCACTCTATCTAAATCATCAGAAAAATTCTTTTGGTTATCCAGTCTGTTTGAAATTGTCAGGACATCTCCTTTTCTTCCTAGCTTATAGAACCTAAAGCATCCCCACCTATGTATGTTGCTTCCTGCTGGAAGAATATTTATAGCATTTCTGACCTTTGAATGAACTTTTAAGAATCAATAACAGCAAAGTGGAAAGAAGGTCAGCAGCAGTTTTCGTCTTGGCTGAGCATAGCCAGTATTCAGCTTGGAATATCTAATGTATATTAGGAACTACCATAATCACATTTATGCAGCATTTTTGCAGGAAATTTGCAGATTTCTTCAGTGCTCTCCTGTAGCTACCATCTGAAGGATACAAGGCCAGAGCCAATGATGTCATCGATGGGTTTTTAAGTTGTTGTGTATCAATTTTTATGTGGCAGAACTTCTACAAAAAGCCTTACAAAGCAGTGCTAGAAATTCATTTTCTTAGCTATATTTTCCCACTGGACAAATGTAAGCTAATTAGAAACTGTTCTTGTTAATGACTTATCTCAACTGAAAAACCATCCATTTCCTTCCTTACAGTAATAAAATTGGCACAGTCACCCCTTGATGTGTGAGCACGAGCAGCCATATGAGATTGTCCATTCAGAATTGTTATCCCTGTGATCCTACAACTCAAATATTTTAAAGGACCTTTCCTAATTCCTCAAATTTATGAAGCTCCTTCCAAAATCAAAATGTTCCTATAATGAACTAGACATCTCAGTGCTGTTTGCTGCTTCCTTCTAAAGAGGAAATTAATTTCCCTTTATTTCATTCCCTAAAAGCAAAGTTTCTAACTTAATTAAATCCTTTCCTTCTCCAGAGCTGGCATTCCAAGAAAATGCTTGTTGCACTGTCTTTTGCTGCCACAGGGTCCTGGCCAGTTAGTTCAGATTGTAACTGTGAATTAGAAGCATAAATTCCGGATGCCTTGAGTTAAGGGAGATGAATCCCATTGCTAGGGGTGACAGTAACAGCTCTCACAGAGAGAGAGGTCTTCTACCTTGTAATTAGAGTGAATTGTTGCAGGCAGGACTTCCCCTCATGCCATTCCACAGAGGGAGCAAGCAGGGTTTTTCTCTTTGCTGGAGCCTCCTGAAGCTGCTGTAATACATAGGGCTCCTGTTTGCAAATGCAATGTCATTATTCTGAAAATACTGCTCATACAAGCTCCATTTTTCTCCAGGATTTTCCTGATTGACTGAATGGAGAGACAATGACAGCTATACAAATCTTCACAAATTTCAAAAAACTTTATAACATCTCAAAAGAATTGTTTTCATGAGTTTCTTTTTCTATGTCCATGTCATTTGAAGATTGTGTCTACTTGTTCAGCCAACCATCCAAATATGTCTAAAAATACAAGGAAAATTAAATAAATGTACTGTTATGACAACTTCTGTTTGCTCAAAAGTTGTTCGATCAAAGGAAATTAAGATTTTTTTTAATGGATGCTGTTGTATTTATTAAAATTGTAATTATTGTTACATTCCTGAAGAAGAACAAAGGAAAAGACATTTCCACACAAGTTCTACATGAATTGTTAATGTCAACTTTAAATTTCCTTGTTTTTTCCTAGTTTATAAAACACCCTTAATATAGAATTGTTTTGTCTCTGTTTCTTCAAATTCGTAGATTCATAATATTAAAGAATGGTTTTATTCCTCTCTCCACGTACCCATTCCCCTCTTTTTGCTTCTTTTGTAATTTCTTTCAAAGACCAATGTATTGAACCATGTACATCTCCAGTGCTTTTAAAGATAAAGCTGTCTTAGCATTTCACCATTCTCCAAAATTTGCGTTTCAGCTTTCAGCAGTCTCTAACCAAGTAAAAGTTGTTCTTTTCCTCTTATTCCTAACACATTTTAACTGCTTTGAAAAATTCTGTAAAGCAAGAGAAAAACTGAAGTTCTGATGTTACACCTAAGTCACATCTAAGTACTGTATTGGTTTCTAACTCTTCTGTCTCTAGCATAAAATTAATACATGTTTGAGACTAAATAACAGAATCAACCTTTTGTTTCACCGGTTCAATAGACAAAAGACATTAATATTAATATTTCTGGTGAAATCCTAGTGTATTGGTTCACTGAGACTACTATTTTGTCTCCAGCAAGAAGCTAAAAGGAGTTCATCTGTCAATAGCAGATGGATTTGCAAAAGCAATAAGGTTATGTGGACACTGGGAGAGATCCATGCTTTGGAACCAGCCAGAGACAAAGCAAATGGCACAGCTGGGTGATGACCAGGGAGTTTCAGTTTCTTCTGATTTTTCTGATTTGCTGACACTGCTGGAGTGGGTACATGTCAGTGTGGATTGCACCACCACGAGTAACATTGGGGCTGTTGTCCACTCAGCATTTGTCCCCTCATCATTGCTTCAAAACTGGTAACTGGAACTGCCCATTGTTTCTGCTGATCTAAGGCTGGTGAACACCCTTAAGAGCTACTTCAGTCTGTTTTGTTGGGTTTATGTCAGTGTTTAAAAGCTGTGGGTCATTTTTATGCATGGCAGGGTACATGCTGTCTCTTACAGTCTGTTTTATCTCATGGTTTCACCTTCATCTGTAGCAGCTCCATCAGTCTGGTCTGTGTGGCCTCCTGCCTTCACTGCTGCAGTGTTTGGGTGGCAAAGTCCATGAATTTAATTCCTGAGGTTTTCTTCTGTAGCCAGTGCACACGAGGCTCAGCTGCTTCTTTTCTCACAAATGTCTGCCTGCCCACAGCTACCTTGACCAAATCCACAGTCAGTACCAGAACTTGAGCCAGACACCAGAGCTGCTTTAATGTCAAAATAGACCAGCTGTGCACAGGCAGCTTCTCACACATCTCACAAGTGCAGGGGGGTGGGCTGGTCTCACTAACAGCATGCAATTTGGCTTGGTGATTTCAGAGAATGACGAGGAGCAGGAGGCTCTGCTGTCACTGGACAAGCCTGGTTGGTATTCCCAAGGGAATGCTATCCAGCTTTATGATCTTCTGAAGAAGATGACTGGCAAGTTGGATCCCAAGGTATGTTATAAGTGAGAGTAAATCCTTCTGAAAATGCCCTTTTTCAGTCAAGAATTCACCAGACAAACTTTCATTAAAGTTATAAATGTGATTGGTCACAAACTTCTGTTCTGGTTACGCTTGCTGCTGTCTTATTTGTTTTCTTATCAGTAGAATATGTAAATTTTCTAGATGTAAACTTTTTGCATGCATGATTAAACATTTCAGCAGCTTTGGGAAGAATCAGGTTGTAATCAGGAAATCTCCCTGAGGAAATAGATCATATAGATTAAAAGATGGCATCAGTGAAAACTAGGATTATGTTATTTTAAGTACAGATCTGGATAGATGAAAATGCCACTAAAGATGGTGTGACAGCATTTTTCATAGTGAATAAATTCCTCCCTGGACACAGAAGAGTTCTGAGTCACCAAGAAATGCTTCATGTTTTCTCTCATTTCCAGTGTAGTCTAAAACTTGTTCCAGTTTAGTGTATTTTCTTGGTAGTCTTTCCACTGCTTCCCATCAGGCTATTTCTGTCAGCCAAAAAACTCACAGTTCCTTTTGCTGGTCCCAGTTAGGCATCCCTTTCCAATGCCCCTGGAGGGCGAGAGCAAGGAGTGTGTGTGGGGCCAGCCTTTTCCTTATGGATCTGGTTGAAGATAAAACCCCAAAGTTTGCAATGTCTGCATGTCATGACCAAGTGTAAACATTGAGGAATTTTTATTAGGTCATTTTAAGGCTCTTTTTCCCTCTCTGTGAAATACAGTTTGCTTATGTTTTCCTTATATACAATGAACTTCTAATTTGCTTCTTCCTTCACAGGTTGTTTATTTTGGTGACAGTATGCACTCAGACATTTTCCCAGCTCGTCACTATAGCAACTGGGAAACTGTCTTCATCTTAGAGGAGCTTCTAGGGGACAAAGGTACAGTGCCTGCAAAGGCTGAATCTGAGCCCTTGGAGAAGAAAGGAAAATATGAGGTAAGGGTTCCTGCAGATGTTTCCTGGAGCAGAATAAAGTGAATTACAAAAAGCCTCATGTCACCTGCACTAAGAATGAACCTGCTTATCCCACCAGGGTGCTGGCAGCATCAGCATCCCCACAGACATATCCTCTGTGTCTTACCAGGAGGATGCCATTCCATCCCAGCTCAGCAATGCATGGGTGACAGAGCACCTCTACCTGGAGCTAAGCCATGGCTCTCAGAAAAGGAGCTGTATGTGCTCTCTCTTAGCAAGAACCTTTTTAGTAACAAGATCCTTCCCTCCATCCCATAAGGAGAAATGTTGTGCCCACTTATCACAAGTCCAAAGCCTGGACTCTGCTGAGTTCATGACGTTTCCCTGTGTGTTGTGGCCAACTGTAAACATGGAGGAATTTTTATTACATTGTTTTAAAGGTTGCTTTCTCTCTGTGTGAAATATAGTTTGCTTGTGCTTTCCTTATATACAAAGAACTTGTAATTTGCTGCTTCTGTCGTAGGTTGTTATTTTGGTGACAGCTGTGCTCAGATAAGAGCTTCAAAATCTGGCCCAGAGCAGACTTACTGATAGCTACCTCAGATAAATAATGTGATTTTCAGGTTGATCACAGTTGGGAAGCAAGGCTTTAACACTGCTGTCACCCTTTAATTCTCCCACAGAAGGTTTATTATTAAGGTTTACTGTGGTTTATCCTTTCCTCTGCTGCCAAAGAGCAAAGTAGATAGGAAACAGCACTGGGATGGATGATGAGGCAGCATTATACCTCCAGCATATCCCACGTGGGTAGGAACTACAGCAAAGCCTCACTCTCTATTTGGAGTGGCTCATCATTTCATATGCTACTAAATAAAGAGGTCATTTTCTTCTAATTGCAGAGAGATACATATGCTTTTCACACTTTTCTTTGTAAAGCACTAAACTTTATTTTTCTTTTAAAATAATTACTCTTTGTGATTAAAATTTAACTTACCAATAGAAAAGATTTGGGGGGATGTTTATACTTGGTGTGTTTTTAATCTAAGTGTTCTAAAATCTCCTGGTTTTAATGGAGAAAAGGATATATTCAATGGGACTGAAACAATATAGATGTGATATATATATATATCTTTATTTTTTTAATAGACATATCTTATATTTTTCCCCACTGTGCTGATTTCTAAACTAAGGTCAGACAAGGACATTTTAGTCATTGAAATAAGGAAATGTAATCATTAGCGTTTAGGCTTTTTCCTGGGTTGTAGAAAAACGTAAATGAAGACAAAATAATTCAATATCCTCTCAAGAGAATGTGTTTCTCAGTAGGAAGGGGAGGCGGGGGAGGAAGAGCTAGTAGCACTTCACAGGTTAATATAATTTAAGTGATTAATGCTTTAAAAATAACTAATTTTTCTCCATAAATGTGTTCATTATCTGACTGGAGATTCTGCTGCATAAAACTTAAGGTTTGGCAGATTTGTTCAACATGGTTTCTTAAGCATGTTCAGTGTATGCTTTTGAAGCACACCTTTTTAAACAGAGGGACAGCAAGTGGTTCTTTTCCTGGAAGTACAAAGAAAGAGTAGTGGCTCGATGTGTTTCCAAGCCCACGATGCTGATTTGGTTTTCCCTTGCTGCAACACCTTGCAAGATCCATCTTCTCTATCTCAGCGGTTGTCAAGCAGCAAATTGAGACTTTGAGACAGCTGCTTGACATTTCAGTGACACTGTAGCATTCCTGATAAGAGATTGCAGTGTCTCAGGGACACACCACCCCTACCACACTCAAGCCCTGTTCCGTTTACATCCGCTACCCGTGACAGCGAGCAAGCAAGGGAGAAATGAATTGCGTTGATTAAAGGAACCTGAGCCAGGGGGGCCGTGGCAGGTCAGTGGTGTTATTTCATTACCATGCTGCTCACTGGAGTCTGAACAACAGGTCACATCCACATCTCTGCAGTTGACTGGACACCACTAACTTAACAGGACTAGTTCAAAGGGACTCCCCTTACAAGCCTATAAGAGTTTTATTTTCATCCCCCCAAGCAACTTCTCCCATTAACCCTTTGGTTAAGAAGGGAGAAAAGCCAGTTCAAAGGATTGTACAAAGTCAGGTGTTTGGGGAAAATTAGTCAGAAATAGATTAAATTTCATCTGGTTAATCAGCCTTAGCACTCATTGGCAATAAAAGATACAGTACTACTGTAGATTTTCCATGCCATGCTGTGTGTGTAGAGAGGCACTGAAAACTTAATACATGATACAACTCTCAATTCTATCACTCTTTACAAAATACTATTAAAATAATGAAGTATTACTTTAATTGGCAATTGCATCTTTCAGAAAGAAATGACAAAAATCTGGTTTTAGTTGTTTGACTGGTGTTTCATCGTAACAGAGAGGGGAAGAAAATAACCTCCTCACACACAAAGTGGGAGACTTGTGATTTTCAGTTTCAGTTTTTGTCTTTTCCCTTCAATTAAATGCTTGATATAAGCCAGATACACACAATTGTGAAATTATTGTAACAACTGCAGTTCTTTCAAGTACAGAAGTCATAACCAAATAAGCAAGAGAATAGCAAACTAAAAACTATTTATGCAGTTACTTGGCTTCTAAGTAAATTGAAGCACACAGGGTGAATAAAAATACAAGGAATTGTGTTGAAACAAAATTTCCCTCCCTTCCCAGAATTGGGAGTTTGTTTGTTTGGCTGGAGGTTTTGCATTCTGTTCTTTAAATGTGTGATCAGTCCCATCAATGAAAATTCAAAGGAAAGCTGGAATCTGTCCCAGGATTTCAAGGGAAATTATTACAGAGGAGCTGCCAGTGCGTAAAAACCTTGGGCTATATGAATGAATGGAGCAGAAATCAAAGAATTAATTTATAGATATAGACAACAATTTTGTAGTTAGAAGGGAGAACTTAATTTTTACGATATTGCCTAGTGACTGGTTCATTGTAGAGGTCAGGGCTGTTATCCCCCTGAATTTCCATTAACTCCTTTGGTATGACCATAGACAAGAGTATTTACTTTATGCCTTTTGGCTCTGTTTGTCTCTTTATTCCTGTTTATCTTTGACTCACATCTACAGTACTTTCAGGAACAACCTGATGGGCTGTTGTGAATCCTGGTGTGTTAAAGCAGTATTCCTAGGGCAATACCCTGAAGTGCAGTACATTTATTTTAAGTCTGCTTATAGTGATCTCTGTTGTAGTTTAAGTACAATAATCATGGGTGAAATGTTTCATATTTGCATAGTGTGTAGGAGGGCAGGTTCTGTGCAGCAAAATTCAGACCAGTGGCTGGCTTGTCCATTTGCACAATCAGAAACATCTCAAGTACTGTTACACCAGCAAAACTGTATTTTGAGCATTGACTTTTTTTTCTGGCATGAAGAGTCAGTGGTGGTGTTACTACCTCAGCACAAAGCATACAATCATCAGTACCATCACTCATATTGGATGCAGTGAAGTATTCCTCATGCTCTGTGCTTGGTACAAAGATGATCGTGTAGATGACAAATCTGCATCTACATAAAGCCCTTAAAACTTCTAGCAGCTTTCACTTCTGTCTCTTTACATCTTTCTTTCATCTCTTTACCAAATGTAGAAAAACTTCAGAGCTCAGTTCCCTGCTAATTTGTATTTTGGAAAGGTCATTTGTAAGCTGACAAATCAGTGTTACCCAAGGGTCCTATTAACAGATTCTGTCTGCTCTGTTAACAGGCCCCATTTGTCTGCAGTTAGCAAAGCAAAGGTGATAGTAAGTATTCCAGGTGTCTTGACTTTGTGGAAGGCTCTGGAACTTGGGTATGTCTGGTACCATCCCTATTTCCCTGAAGTATAGATGTTTTCTTTGAGGCTTTGTACCCTCAGCTGACACAATCAACATCTGACCTGCTGCTGTCTGACCAATATGCCTGAGAGCACACCCATATGCTTGGGGGATTTGCATGAGAAAGAGGGATTGCTCAGTACTTTCCAGGATCTACTGTCCTGCTGTGAGAGCAAATTCTGTGTCTGAGGACTGCAGGAGTGGCTGATGCATCTTCCAGAGCTCCTCAGCCCCACTGCTGAGTAGCCACAGAAAGAGGAGACTTTTTCTTCATTTCACAGATGTACAGATTCATGGTGTGGGGTCTGTCCTTCATTGCAGGCTATGTGTGCTGCAGGTGAGATAAGGACATCTTCAGGGCATCAGCTGGAGATGGAAGGGGTAGCAATGTCTGAGATTTCCTAGGGATGTTGCTTGCTCTTTCCAGGTTTTAAATCGAGATTTAGCCTGCCAGACCTGCCCTGACATGTGGAGGTAAGCCAGTAGCAAAATGATGGGAGCTCTGCAGCAGGTGACTTGATGACAAGTCTCATATCTATCTGGGTATGGTTTCACCAAGGGCTTGGTTTATAAATCCAGAATTTAATTCCCTCCTCCTTAATAAGGAAGAAATTCCCACTCTAGAATCAAACTTCCACAAAAATCAGTTCATTTCCTCAGGTTGCATTTTTAATTGTCTACTGAACTAACCATCCACTTCAGAAAGCAGAACCCTCACATCTTTCCTCTTGTCAATAAACAGGGCCTTGTCTTTTTGTACAAATGCTTATGTGGGCCAGTACTGGGGTTGTTGTTTTGATTAATCACCTGAACAGCTGTAACAGCCTTAAGAGTTCTCTGCATGTGTCATCCAGCTGGCAAACAGATTTTAATTCATCAGAGCATCTACACTTAATTATAACTGATGTAAAGTCCTGGGATTTGCATGGAAAGATAAGATTTGGTGGGGAAAAAAAGAAAGTAACATGCTGTCCCTTTGTGTAAGGCACAAAAAAAAGAAAAGAAAAAACACGAAAAAAGGCCAGGACTTAAGCTAAATGCTTATTTTGAAACAAAAGATAGGAGGTTTTTTCCAATTTATTTATATCAGAAGACAGAAATTAATATCTACATTTGTTGAAATCAGTACTTCCACCCCCCAGCTATACTCAGAGGAAATACTGTGACACAGACTCAAGGAGAGAGTGGCTCTGTGTTTACTGGTGTGGTCTGTTCGGCTGCCTCAACAACTTCCTCGTGATAAAAGATACAGGCCTCTGTCATAAACACAAATGATTCCAGCAGATTCTCAAAACTGTTAAGAGAGGGGTTAAATGGAGAATAAAGTACAAAAGTTCACAGACCTGGAGGCACACACTGTGGTATCTGTTCTGTGCTCTGCAGGTCTGAGAACTCAATTTGCACACAAATGACTTTAACAGATTTTCTATAGTGTAGTTTTGTTTCCCATTTTTTCATCTTTCTGTAGATGTTCTGGCATTTTTTTCTGATTGCTCTTGGCAGTATACAGCAGGTTTCAAGATGCACTGGTAAAAAAAATGAGTTTTCCTAATGCTGTTTTAATGTTTTCTTCAAGACATAATTAGTCTAGATGTTGTTGTCTGAAAATATACATTAAAAAAATTAAGATTCCTCAATTTTCTAGGCAACTGAATGTCTCTCCATGGATTCTGTGGCTCTGTTTTCATTCATTCCTTAGCTCAAAAACAGATAACAAAGGTGGCATGATGTATTCTCTGCAATTACTCCACCCAGCATCAGGAAGCTCCTTTTCCCCCAGGAGGAGATCCCAGCTGTAACACAGCCTCTCCAGCAGAGAAGGACAGCAAACAATTCACACTATCAAAACCAGAAAAACAGGGAAAATAGAAGGGGTTTTCTTAAAAGGTTTAAAAAATATTTAAATTTAACTTTCTGTGTCCTAGGGAATCTGTAAATTGCATAAACAGGAACATGGGGACTTAAGGGAGGAAGATTGTTATTATCTTTATATTTTAAAGACACATTGCTCCTGAGATACAATTCTTTTCCCAGAGAATCAGAAGAACATTAGAGTTCCTTAAATTAATGATTGTAGATAAATAAAGATTTTATTTTTTTTTAAGCATATGTATTTATTTATTTTTCTTTCAGAGAGATCAGCTCAAAGTTCCTTACTTTGTATCTAAACAGTGGGGCTCTTTCTTCATGGACAGATTGCCAGGCCTGGAGAATGCAGAGGAAACCTTAGTTCACACATGGTCCTGTAAATGTATTAGCAATTACAGCACAATTGCAATCCCTAGTCTGGAAGCAATAGCAGGTAAGGAAAATGTTTGGTTTGGTTTTTTCTCTAATGAACATGTAGTATTCACAGTAAATTTGTAGTGCTGTAGATCTGGTTTTGAGATTACATGTATATAAAATATGTTCAAAATACTCTGTTCATATGATGCAACACAAAGCACTGGTGGCCATTGATTACTTTGATGTTTGTGCTTTCAATTGTTGCCTGATACGCCAGGGTTTTTGTTTGTGTCTGCAAATACTGGGTGTTTGATTCTCTTAGAGATAGGGTGCAACATTTGCCAGACTGTAGATTAGTTCCTGAACTTGGTCTGTACTTCCCCACTGTGTTTTGCTGTTTCTGCTTTCAGTGGTAAGTTATGTTTGAAACAAACAACATGCAAAGTTATTTGGGAGTGTTATACTTAGAAAAATGTTTCTCACCGATGTGGCTTATCACACTTCCCCAGTCAGTTCACTGTAACTTTGCAACTGCAGTACATACCAGTGGATGACAAAGTGGTGGTGAAGACATCTCTGTTCTCAATCTGTATTTTGCATTACTGCACTTACCCATACCTAAAGGAATAAACTAATTAGTAAATGAATGAAGAACACAGCAAGCATTTACTTAACTATCACCATCTGTTGAGTGCATCATACATAAGACAAGGGAATAAAACATTTGTTGCAAGAGAGCATTTCAGGCTTGCCTAGCAGTGACTTCTACAACAGGACACGTGATAGAGCTTTTTATTTGCAACCATATTTTACATATGTACTTACATTGTATGGATATCTCAAAACAGAACAATCATAGACTGTCACAATTTATTTATGCTTCTGAAAGTTGCCATTTTGCAGTCTATTTCAGCCTAAAGGCACAAAGCCCAAACATACCAAGGGAAAATGCCAACAGGAAGATAACTTCTGTGAAACTCCCATCTAATACCTTTTCCAGGGGCATAGTGTGGCTTGCTTTGGAAGTGTTGGCCAAGAGAGAGCGGTCAGCCACAGTCTGAAACTCTGCCTCCCAGCCTGTTCCCCCCCACAACCACAGCTCAGTTTAAGCAAGGGCTCTCAACCACAAAAGCATGACCAGCTTTCCAGCTACAGATGAAAGGGTGAGAACCAGAAAGGCAAATCTGGGCAGTTACTGAGTAGGATAGCTGCCTGTCATCAGCAGTGGAGCTCTAGCAAAGCCTGTTTCTCTGTTAGGAGGGACACCGTGTGCTGTCCCTCGCTGCATTGAACCAGTGCTGGGGCAGGGGAGCGTGTCTGTGAAAGCTAAACCCCAGTGCTAAAGGACAGGGGAGAAATAATGTTTTAAACTTGGAGCTGTGCACAGGACAGCAGACTGAAAGGTGAAGGTAGGAGAACATCTCTGCTTTCTTACAGGGAGCGGTATTTCTTGTTTGTTTGTGAGGAAGAGCAGATGTTCATTATTATGGATGTTCAGGAATTCCTGACGCCTCTTGAATACCTTGTCTGACTCCTGTCATGGCAAGCTGAGAGAACCCCTGCTTTGGCAAGCCCTGAAGTTTTTGGCTGCAGTTGTAAGTCATATCTAGCTGCAGCTATTTGGGAATAACTAGCTAGAAGAGATTGGAATGGGTTATGAGAGTTTGATGCGCTCCAGCTTTTCTTTTCCCATCCATCTGCTTTAATTACCAGCAGAGGACTTTCCACTGCCAAGCTGCAAAAACACAGGCCTTTCCTCGAGATCCCCTGAGCCCAAGACTGCAGCCAGGCTGCCACCATGCTGACCACATGAATCCAGCTCCCAGCCAGCGATGTGCAGACTTGTGTGAGCTCAACTCCAGCTGGCTCAGCCTCGGCAGCACCTCGCTCAGCCTGACCCAGCCAAACAAGCTGCCACCTCACTGGAGGTGTGCTGCAGCCTCCTGTGAGCTGGGGGCTGACAAGGGCTTCTCTATCCACAGTGTCTGACCTGGCTTTTGTACATGAGCAGTACTAAGTGCCATATAGAAGTCAAGATCCCAACAGCTTGTGATCTGCAAAAATATTTGGTGAAATGCGGCGGATTGCTGCGCTGCTGACATTGAGATTGATTCTTGTCATTTGGCTGCAATGAGTATCTCTGCATAAAGAATAGCTTGATTTATTTCTCAAGACACATTGAAAAAGATTATTCCAAAAACTATTCAACATTACTCAATACTAGAAACTCACTTACTCAATACTAGTAACTCACTTACATACTCAATACTGATTCAAAGACGCATTGCAAGTTCTGAACTTTAATCTCACCTCTGGCAAGGAAGAAACTACTGGAATTGCAAACTGTTGCACCACAGTTTGTCATCTAAACTCTCCTGAGAGTCCCTGAAGAGAAACTGACATTTTCTATGTGCATCAAAAAGTATATTTCATTTATTGTAAAAATTGCCCAAAGGAGACCTTCTGCAATACCTTCCTTGTACTTCCATCAGTTTGGAGTGGAAATCAGACATAGGTTATTCTGACAGTATGTGGTTAATAAAATAGCAAAAGCCAATGTCCCTACTCCTATTCTACATGCCTCACTCACAAATCCATCTGTTTCTCCACTTTTCTGCTATTGAGTCTCTTCTTATTTACAGCTCCCTTACAGATCTTGACCATTTTAAAGCACAATGATATCATAAGACAGATTTTCCAAACCAGCATCCATTACCGTGGGAATGTTACTTTAGAGCTCCCACATGGAAACTAAAAGGTATAGAGGTCTCTCTGAAAAAAGACATTCTGCATAAACCACAGTTTCCAGCACATCCTTCTCCACTTCAGAAGGCTAGGTATGAGCCAAGTAGAGGAGGATTACTCTTATCTTTCCTACCTGAATAATCTGAACTTTACCTTCAAGGACAGTGACCACTACTCTGTGACCATGTGATGACATTTCCAGATCTCCACATTAAAAATTGTATTTCCTGCATCACGTAGATATTCCAATGGTAATTTCAACAATTTCAAAAAATATCATTTCAGACAGGTTTTTTGATGAACAGTTCTTTGATCCCAAAATATATATGCATATTTCAAGCTAATGTTTTGCCTTTCAATCTACTATGTTTGGTATTTTTAGAAAAAATTCCATGAGGAGTTTTAGAGTGGGGGGGGAGGGGAGAGCGAGCCAGGATTTCTTCATTGCAAAGAAAAGGTTAAGAAAGTGAGCTCTAAGTCATAATAAGGAGAATATAAAAAACTTTTTCTAATTTCATTATTCTTAACCTGATGTTCTAAACTTGTCTCATAACCTCTGAATGGTGAAGTTTGTCATAGGATTAAAAACTCCTTGAAGCAAGAATAGGAGATTGAGCGATGCTGCAGCTCAAGAGAATTTCATTTCAGAGAAGAATTAGCGCAAATGTAAATGTTTTATGGAGACAGATTTCATTTCACACTTTGGAGATTTGATAACCAAGCTTGTGTCATGCATGAGGATAATGCATCCTTTTAAACCTTGCATGCAATATGAAATCGTATCAGGGTTTGCCCATATGGCTGCATAAGTTTTTCTTCATGCCTTATTGTTATTTCAATTAGCTAGAACAAGAGAAAAATCTCCATTATAATTTACCAAAGCTGTCTCTTTAAAGATGCCTACAGGTCTGTACCCCGCCACTTTCTGTGGGAGTTTGAGTCGTCAGCCTGCTTGCTGTATAAATATAATGATAAAATTGCCAGTGAACCATGACAAAGAAGTTCATGTTTCTGCTTAGAGCTGCAAATTATCTGCACAATGGAAAGCTCAAGGCAGCCGTGGCTGGGGCTCCAGAACTGGCAATGTGCAGGTCGCAGATACACAGGTCTGCCCAGCAGAGATTGCAAATTGCAAGCTTCACACACCATCTTCCACATGTATTTGAAAGGTGAATGCCCTGGAGGAATCAACTGCTATCATGGAAGACATGAATGTCACTGAGCATGCAGCCATAGACTGAGTTCCATACCCTGAACAGCATCATTTGTAATTATTGCCGAAGTGAAACAAAAAAAAATCCCCCGTCTTTTTGCACATTAGTTCTGTGTTTTTTCATTGACATTACATCACTTAAAGCCAAATCCAACTGCTTTTAAAATTCATTTAGTCCTTGCTCTACCCAGACTGATAATTGTGCTCTTATTCAAATGATACAATAATATATAATTCTCTTAAACACAAAGATCTATATTATGCATTGCTAATTAGCAGTAACTTTCCATATTTAATGCCTTATCTTACAACTGTGCTTTTATTTGCCTACTTGAGTATAAGACTGTATCTATACAATAACATCTAAAGACTAAGTTTATCAAAATACTTTGAGGATTTAAACTGCTTTGGGAATTTGCTGTTACAAATAATAGTTGCTACTACAAGGCCGAAGAGGTCATTTTTATAATTAAACTTTTTATGCAAAAAAAGTATTCTTATGCCTGGTGAAAAATTGGTGTAAATACACAACAGCAACATTTCTGAGGTTTCATACAAGGAAAAAAAAAACAGATAAGAAAGATAACTGAATGGAGAGAAGATTTGTGTGCTGTATGTATAAACAGCATCTTGATCTATGTGTCAGTTGAAAAGCATCAGATAGTGTAAATCTGATTCATCTGTTCCAGGAAACTAGTTTCAATGTTCTCTTCTCAAAGAAAAACATGCCCAACACAACCAATGAATATATGCATCTATTTTTTCATCTAAAAATACAGCTGAAACAAACAATAAACTGCATTTTAACAATAAAAAAATACTGTTCTGTAAATCAGGATTTGTTTATAAAATGTCTTCAGGACCTAGTTACTTCCCAAATGGTCTGAGACCTCATCTTTACCACAGGATTCAACTACTTGAAAGTAATTTTCAGTGTAGAAAGGGCAGTATTCAGTGTATTACAGTTTGTTCAGGCTTTCCTTCCTCCTCCAGAAAGGTGTATTGACTTGTGCCCCTGCAGGCCGTGTCAAATCATGCAGAACCCAAAAGATTACTTCCTAGCCAATAGCTGACAGAAATGTTCCTGCCATCGTTATTCTGCTCTATGAGATGTCAAAGTACAGCCACCCCGAAAAGATTAAAGGGAGAACTCATGAGCAACTCATTAAGAAAGGGGGAACCACTCAGTCATTTCCGCTTTAAAGTTATCCCTCAACTCAGGCAGCATAATTTCATTTGCAGGCTGTAATTAAAGCTGTAATTGGGTTTTGACTGGATCACAGGCTTATGGAGTGGGTTTAGATTGACACTTTGAAAACCCTGGTTGTAATACAAAGTGTTGATAATTTTTGAGTGTGAAAACAATAGGTAAATCATCAGTATTGCAAATATTTGTCTAACCAGGTTGAAATTTTACATAACCTGCAACCTTACATGTACAAAAAACATTGCTGGAAGTGTTTATGTAGTCTGGATTGGTGCCTAACATATTCCCTCTGGATTAAGATGGTCACACATGCACAAAAAACTATGTAGGCCTTGTCTTCATGTGTGTCTGTGTGTGGATTTTTATTTTTGGGTAAACAATGTTTATCCCTCCCTCCAGAGGAATAAACAGGGAAAGGGAAATAAAACATTTCTTTTACAAGAGAAGGGAATATGATGAGATTAACCCATCTCATGAGTTTGGAGAGGAAGGTTGATCTTGCTGAGTTTATCTCAGAATGAAAGTTAGGGGATGTATCATCTCTGCATTTGTCTTAATATAGCTCCTTCAGAGTCTCAAAATGCATCTCCTTTTTTTTTCTTTTTGAAATGCCTGTCAGCGCAAACAATTGCTTGTTTCCAGGCTAACTTCTTCAACCTACTTCAGAAGCCCTTCCTCCTACCCTAAGATCCAGAATGAGTCATTCACACAGAAATTAATTAACAGATCCCTGAAAGACTAACACCTCCTAGTAGGATCTTGGCATTCTCTCAAGACCTTTTTTTTTAGATTGTCTTCATCTAGATACTTAAATATATTATAGTCCAATATTTTCTTTTCATCAGATCAAGCAAAGAACCACACGGGGCTGTTTTCTTACAAGATCTTCAAAAACCACTGTTTAAACTCAAACAAAAACGAGAGCCATTTCCCTCACGGAGAAATAATGAATTTTCTCATGAAAACCCAAAACAGCAAAGAAATTTCCTTCACTGCAGACTCTTACCAGGCTCAGCTGCGAGTCAGTGCATGCCTTGTGCACAGCTGTTTTGTTCAGGAAGGGGTCAGCACTCCCTTGGCCATGGGGTAGACCCAAAGTGATGTGATTTGTTATTCCCAAGATAATTGCGGTAAAATTGCACGCCACAAGCAACAGCAGCAGCCACGATGGGACAGTCATTCCATTTCCCCAGGCACTCATCCAGCTGCAGAACTCTGTAGTGGAGCTGCTGCTGCACATACCCCTGCAGTTTGCCCCTTGGGTTTTCTCCCCGGCACTGTCTTCTGTGTGAGATACCACAGGAGAGTAGCCAGTGACAAACCTCAGTGGCACTGAAGCTCTCTCTCTCTCAGGCCAAGCTCACGCCACAAATGTCTGCTGGCAGTGCCTCAGGAATGACCTCCAACCAATACACCTGTGTTGGCAAAAGCTCTTAGGTCAGTGCAATTAAAGCAGCAAACCTGCACTTGGACTGAGACTGGTTTTAGTCTTTAATTCTGCATGCCCAGGGGTAAACTGCACTGGCTCACATCCTCAACCGTGTCCATGCTCAGAAGCTCACACTGAGGAGTCCCCCCTTTCCCATACAACACCACACAGCTGCTCTCCTCCTCTCCAGCTTTGGAGTTATGGAGTATGCAGACAGCAGCAATGACTTCTATGTAATTGACAGAAGGAATGCTTTCCTCGTGCTGACTTCACTCTTTTGGGAGCTGTGCTTTAGTACAGCAAATATCTGACCTCCTGTTTAGGAAATCAGCCTTAGAAGTTTTTTCTAAAAATAACTGCTATCAGATAAATCTACTTGCAACTTCTTTTTTGTCTCTAGTATGCTGTCTCACATCCTGAGCTTTTAGTGCAAGTGCTGCTTTGACTGTTACAAAACAGAGATGGGTCAGGAGATAAAAACATTTAGTATTTAAGAAAAAGCAACACTATTACAGGTTACCCACAGACTGGCAAGTCAGGTCACCAGAAGGCAGAGCCAAAGTGGCGAGTTCCTCTGCAGCAGTTGTGCTTACTCCACTGCTAAGAAATAATTATTAGAAGTTATTATCCTTAAGAAATTAGTATTTTCTTTCAGCAGTGACTTTGAAATACAATGAAAGATTTCTGATAAATCTTCTAAGCCAGCGTTAATTGTGGAAAATTGTGTAAAAGAAAAAGCATTTATACTAGCTGATGGTTTGCCCTCTGCCCCTATAATTACCTCACCTGGATGATGAGATGTAAGATAGAGCTCTGATTGTGTTTTCTGAAATTTGCCACAATTAAGCAGTTTAGATTTTTTTTTTCAAACTTGGGTATCACTAACAAGGTTTTAGTTCTCTTCCTTATGCCTTTTCCTTGGTGATAATCAGGAGGATATATTTGGATTCACTTAAGAACACAAGCCTGCTGTTTACTAGGAGGCTTCTGCAGCATCTGGTACCAGCCCTACTCATTGGCAGGGAACAGAACTCAGAGTGGGAGGGGGAGTTCTGCTTTCTGTAGAGCTTCTCACTCGTCCTGGGGATGCTGCTGTGGTGTCATGATGAAAAAATGTTGGCTTTGCTTTTGTTGGTGAATACTGAGAAATTATTCCTGACATTTCTGCTGTGTATTTTGGGAGAAATCTGTTTCAGTCTTGGACTGTGCTTTTAATTGAAAAACAATGCCATCCATCTAAAGTGCTTAGTTGAGATTTTATTTCTTTAATGTATTGGTTTGTTCAAGGAAATTTCAAAAAAATAGAGTAGTAAGTTTATCAAGCAGGCCTATGTATGGATTAAATTAAAATTGTCTTCCATTCAGCTACTCAAATACTTTCCTGATCACTCATTGAGAATATTACATTTTCCCTTCTTTTTGTGGTTTCTCTTGCTTGCTTGTGGGTGGGTGGAACTCCAAGTCTTCCTCTGATAGAAGCTTGTGGTATTCATTTAGCTCGCCTACACGAAGTGCACACAGACAGCGAGATGGTGTCCACTTTGTAACTAAGATATAAATCCATCCTTAACTCCTAAGTACGTGCAGGGAAATGGGTGTGCATGAGCATCAGAACACAATGTTGTGAGTAACGTCACTTAATATCTGGATCTGGGTAACTGGAACACAGTAACTGGCAGTAGCTACTGTTCAAATGTCATCGTTGTTATTTTGTTCACAAAACTGCTGGAGTCCTGTAAGGGAGGTAGGACAAGGCAGGAGCTCTTCTGAGCTCAGGCTAAACCATGTAACCTGTGAGGGTTGCCCAAGCAAGCCATTGGGGAAGGCTAATAACACTGAATGGTCACCATAAAGGAAAGCAGTATTTATCACTCATTTGCACTCAGGCTGGTGTGGGAGCAAAGAAAGGAGTGGGACAGGAATTCAGGGCAATATATCTAATAACTGGCATTTCGGTAGATCTAGGACCTTCTATACTCCTCTGGGACCCTCCATGTCTCTTTTCTAGGAGTCTTTGGCTCTTAAAGGGAATATCCTATTTGTCTTGGGTTAAAAAAAAAAAAAAATTAGTCTGGGCGGAATTGCCTAAGAATGATAGAAAAATTCTGGGACTGTGATTCTCAAATTCTCAAGCAATTGGGTAGAGTCAGCTAGTTCCTTCTTCTTGTCTCAAGATACTTAGTTTGTTCAAGTTTGTTTGGTTTTTTTAGGATAGTGGCAATATTGGTTGAGTTTAGTGTTGAATTCATTATCAGTGTAGGTTAGGACTCATTAGAGCCTTGCTGTCAGACTGTATCTCAGGGAGTACTACATATCTGCCTAATTTGACTCTCTGTCGGGGTTAGGTGAGAAGAGGCTGCCAAGATGCAAAGGTCTACCACCACAGCAGCAGCTGGGAGCATGCACTATAGCAAACCCTGAAAAATTTAGTGGGGAAAAAAAAACACTGGCAAAACAACAACTTGGAAATAAGCAACTTTTTTTTTTTTTTTTTAACAAGATTTGCTTTATTATCAAATACTGTATCTTTTTTTCTTTTTCATGCTTTTGCAAAATGGATATGGATATTTTCTTGTCATCTTCCCAAGTCAGTTTGCTGAGACAAAAACAATATTTCAGTTGGTAGATTGGGGTGTGAATATATAAAAGTGTGATTATTCTTCTTTGGAGCCTTTTGCATTGTAAATCTGATGGTTTGCATGTTTAGGCTGATTCTGTAAAGATGGTTTACCAGGAAATATTAACAAAATTACCATTTTAATCCAGCTGGTTCTTTTCCTCAGCAATAAGCAACTCTGTAGCAAGTCTGCTCCATTTGTGCCGCATTCTTGGGACACTCCAGACTGCTGGACTATTAAGCTGGTCACAGCTTTTTTATAAAAGTAACTGTATGGCATTTGATTTTTGTTGCTCGTAAAGATATTTGGAAATATTTGCATTATATTCCAATTTATGTCGTAATTTTTGAAACCTTTGTGTTAAACTGAGTCATAAATAGACTCAGCAGCCAGTAAATCCATTGGGCCTTCTGCATACTAGGAAAACATCTGCCTGTTCTGCCGTGCTCAGAACACGCTCCAGAGATTTTCCTGACTCAGACAAAATGAGAAAATTAACTTCTCTGACAAGCTAAAATCACCCACTTAAATAATTCTCTTCCAATCAACTTTCCTCCTATTCCTACTTTATTCCAGCTTCTATCTGATTT
Source organism: Notiomystis cincta (assembly GCA_013398075.1). Classification (NCBI taxonomy): domain Eukaryota; kingdom Metazoa; phylum Chordata; class Aves; order Passeriformes; family Notiomystidae; genus Notiomystis; species Notiomystis cincta. The sequence continues at coordinate 132,377 of VZRX01005070.1, read as the reverse complement.
TTCAGCTTGATTTAAGTACTCATTTGCTTGCTGTATTATGTTTAATATGGGTTTAAAGCTGCAGGCCTGGATGCTGTCCTGGTGCCTTGCCTGCAAATCTCTTGTGAGACAGAACTGGATTTCCTGTTGTTTGTGCCGAAACTACTAAAATTGTGGGTTTCTGTTTCATAAAAGCTGTTGAGTGGGAAAAAAAAAATTGCAGCATGCAGTGACAGGATGTCACCTCCCCAAATTTACTCCAAATTAAAAAATAAATGTGCAATTTGCAACTTGCTGTACAGATGAGCTGAGTAACAGCTTTTATGCTTTGCTTTGATTCTAAACAGACAACCTGGAAAGGAGCTAACCCTGTTTGAGGGGAGGTTGGTTTAGTTTTTCTTTTCATTTTTTAGAAAGGGAATTGTTTCTTGAACTAAGTTTTATTTATATGGGTTTTTTTAATTTGGTTTCTTGAACTTTGAGTACGAGGTGAGCACAGGAAGTATCAGTTTTCTGGCTGTGAGGGTGGGCGGGTCACTGTTGGCAGCAAAGGCTTTTTAAAAAGTTACAGAAAAGAAAGCTTTGACTGTTCAGAGCTATTTTAATGCATTCAGTGTTCTTTACAGACTGGAAGTGATGAGTACATCAAGTTACAAGTGCAGATTTCTAAGAATGCTTGATACAAAATGATGTTGTTAACACTGGACTGCAAGAAGGTCTTAAGAGCGGGTGCCTTTGGGGAATCTTGCTTCAATAGCCATGAAAAACAAAAAAGGAACCGATTCTTTGTTTTAAGCATAGGCCTCTTATGAGTGGATTGCTGAGAAAAAGAGAAGGGTAACAAATTGAAGAATGAACTTGAAGGTGTACTGGGAGAAAAGCTGTCTAGGCTCAATGAAGATTTTTGATTAGTATTTAAGCATTAGTTAATAATTTTCTCTGACTAGCATGATTTCAGCAATCAGAGAACTGAATATCTTTTACTGCAGTTGAATAAACTCTGAAAAGTCAATCCCTTGAACAGCTGAAGATGTCAAATAAATGTGTAATCATGCAATCTGATTGAATTCTGATGCTGGTGAGCAAACAGCTCAAGGTTTTAAGAAGCACTGCTATTCACCACAGGCTTATTTTTTATGTGATACAGGCTGTGTTGCTAATCAGATGTGCTGTGTTTCTGTCTTGCAGATTTACCGCTGGATTATAGATTTACACGATTTTCCTCAAATAGTTCAGCAACTGCTGGGTACTACCCAAGCCCTCCAAGAGCACTGCTGCCAAATGAGGACTCAGTGACTATGAAATAGCTTGTTGGCTTTTTCCTTAAATAACCCTGTGGCCCTTACTTAAACTGCTATCAAATGCTAATTGGTGAAAATGCTGTGTGATGCTTCATAAAATAGAGTGATGGATTAAAGCAGACTCACGTGTAGACTTGTGTTTCACTTGTTCCTCTAACCCAGCCAGAACAGGTGAGCAGTGCACCCTTCTCTCTCAGTCTTCTGACCACCACTACCTTTCACAAAGTGCTATTGGCTTTTTCCATGCACTGCCTACAGCCTTCAGGAGAAATGTAATAGCTCATCCCAAGTTACATTCTACATTTTTGAGGACATTTTAGGTACTATCCCTATGTAAGGTGATGCTGATAAGCCCCAGGAAAGACACTAACGAGTCCCTCAGCCATATTTCAATTAACAGTTACCTTGGACAGCCCAGGTTATCACCATACACCAATGTTTTGGAGGCTCTGAGGAATTTATTCTCCCACTGTAACTGTTCTTGGAGACAGAGAAAGACTGAGTCCCAAAGAGAAAGATCATCATAAGGGATTTGAATGGGATTTAGGCAACTAAATGCATACTGATAATTCTGAAAGCCTTTATCATACTTTGTATTCCTGAAAATGCCTGACCACACTTCACCATAAGGTTCCCTACATGCCTTTTCCTCCTTCAGTCTGCAATACCTCAAGCATCAGAGCTGTTCTGCAGAAGGAGGGAAACCTGCATGCAGTTCCCTTCTCTGATGGAGTGGATTCAAACTCACATTCTCCACCTCCCTTGAGGTGGAGAGGAAAACTCCCATGAGTAGGAAAGTTACAGCAACCAGCCATTTTGCTAAATACAGCCCCAGCCAGAAGGGGAGCAGGACTGAAGGCATGAACTGAAAATATGTGCTTTTTTACCTGCTTATTTAAGCAAACAGGAGTCCTGTTCTCTGTGGATTTAGGTCCAAAGACTTCTTCTCCAGCACTTAGGACAGGGAGTCCTCAGTAACTAACACAGGCTAGTAGATACAACAACATGCCAAATATTTGTTTGGTCAGCAGTTTTGTCATACTAGGATGGCAGATTTTTGGATAAATTTCCCTCAAAGTTTAAAGAACAATAAACAGAAACCTAATTTTCTTGTTTCCAAGGAAAAGAACTCACTTTATTAGGCCTAGACAATTACCAGAATGGATTTAGCTTGTGTTAACACTTAACTTGTGTCACCACAGTTCACTCTGTATCTTTGCAGCTTCACCAGTTAAAATATTTTGTGTCAGAATCAGACACAAACACCATTTCACCTCATTTCAGAGATACTGGCCTCTGTCTACACAGTTTTTTCCTGCCTTTACATAGAATGTTATTTTTACATTCTTTTGGACCACTATACTTGCAAGTAATAAACATTTCCAAATTAGCATTAAGCATTGGTTTATTGAAAGGGAAACATAAAACAAATGTTGACAAAACTGAGAAAAATTTCCTTTAAGACAAGGTGGATGAGGAATGAAAATGAAAGTGCCATTTTCCTCCTCATAAAATATAGGCTGAAAATATTTGACTTAAGATGGTAACAGTTAGTAATAGTTGAGTTTATTTGGAAATTTTTTAATTCGCATCAATGTCTTCAGCAGCAAATCTGGCTCATGACAGCAGTATGATTTGTATTAAGGAGAGAGATACCCAGATTAAAATCTCAGATTCCTGATTACAGCATCATTGAAATTCTAGCCTGAACCAAGTAATCTTCTGCAAAAAATTTCTAATTAACTTATGGTGCTAACCCATATTGTGTACACTCGCACTTCTGTTGTTATGAATTTGCAACTGATTTTTGTAGGTTGATTTTTCTTGATTTTTCTAAAGAAAGCTAATTGAATTCTTACAGAAAAATCAGACTTTTGAAAATCTTCTAAAATCTCCTTGGGTCCTGGTGTGTCAGTGGAGAGGCAGTATTTTTTTTAATGGAAAGGTGGCAGAGTCTAAGGACAGCCTGAACACAAAGCTCCCCAGAAGGGATACGTATGCACATCTTTGACAAAGGCTGCCACCAGCCATTTGCACTTGCTGCCAGTGTGGAAGGAGCTCACAGCAGCAGCAGGAAAACTTGGGAAAAATAACTGAAGTGGTTGCCCAAAAAGCAGAGCTCCTCTTAAAGACTCTTCTATTGAAGAATCTGTGAAAATTATACAGGTCTTATTACAGAGTAGAGGCTGGCAGTGGAGGAATGAGGAGGCAGCTGGTGCTGTGGCAAGAGCAGAGCTGTTGGAAATAGTGCTAAAAACCAGGGAGGAGAACTGCACATGGCAGAAAATTGGTAGAGAGCTGGTCATATTTAATATGACACTGCAAAGACACCATCTTTGCTTTTTCCTTATTTCTGTCTCTCTTCTTTGATTTTTAACCCCTGGGAATCTCTGAAATTTCTTGGATTCTCTTGTGAGAGGCCACTGACAGAAAGATTGCTGAAGTGCCTGCAAAACTATCTTGAGCATCAGCAGGGAGACATAAAGTTGTAAAGTTTCATTAAAATCACTATGTCTGGTTAGACAGCCCTGAAAACCACACTTTTGCTTAAAACCAGAGATGAAAACCAAGTCTCCTTTGGTGTCTGTTTTGGTATAAAGCATGTGTGTCTGGATTTTAAAATAAAGAGAATTTATTTCTGAAAAAAAATGTTCTCTGAATTTACTTCATAGCTGAGCAGTAAAATGAGAAATGGGAGATAAACTTCTCTCAAAGCAGTGCAAGTAGAGGTTTTGCTACAGCCTTGAACAAAACTTAGCTTGCTCAGCATAAGACATGGAAAACAACCAAGAACTTTAATAAATTACAACCTTTAATACTGATAGGGGAGTCATCTTTGATGCCCAGCAGAGCTCAGTGCAGGTTTCCTGAACAGAGCTTCTTCCTGTGAACTGAAGGCTTCTTCACCCCCAGTGAGAAGTTAAATAAACAAATGCAGGCACATTATCCGTGGCAAACACGGGGCACTGCTGGACACGGGATTTTCTGAGACTGCTCCTTCCCCAGGCTGATGGGGCTCTCCAGCTCACCCCAGTCCCAGGTACTGTGCTACTGCAGTAGTGATTCTTAAGGGAATTCCCAGGGAAATTTGTCTGATGACAGGCACCAGGAACCAGCATTCCCAAATCTAGGTTAAGTCTTTCCTCCTGAGGCCAAGTATCATTAAATCACACCAAGGTAAACAGCAGCAGAATAAGAATATGTTGCTTAGCAGAGATGGCACCAGCGGGAGGGCGACATCTGAGCTTCCCTTTTGCCACCACAGGGAACAAAAACACAGTAAGTGTAAAACACCCTTTTGTACACAAACTTGATGTTTTACAGCACAGTTTCTCAGAAAGTCAGGTTTGGAAATAAAGTCACCTCCATGCAAGAAGGTAAAAGTCTCACACACTTCATCACAGGGAAGATGTTGCTTCTGACTTCCCTGGGAAGGGAGCATGGCGTGGGGCAGCCTGCAGCTCCTCAGCATCATGGAAGGAAAGAGACAAGTTTTACAGTACATTTGAGCCACTGACTTTTAAAACAAAATATGCCTCCTCCTGTACACATGCCTGGAGGCAAATAACATTTCAGCTGACTCATGGCATCAGATTTAGGAGGGGAAGCACATGGCTAAGCTACAGGAACCTTACCTCTGCAGAGAGTGCCAGCTGTAATGGTATAATGGCTAAAATGGTGTAGCCACAGACATCTATTGTTAACAGTTGGCCACAAACCAGCCCTTCCAGCAAGAACATAGCTGATCCAGAGCCCCCAGGGGAAAGGCTAAATCCCATTATAAATCCAGTTGCCTGTAATTTTGTTTTCTGCAATTCTAAGTGGAACATCAAACCCCCTTGGTGAGTCACAGGAGAGAAAAAAATTTAAAAGATGTTTTCTTCTGAATGTTTTTGGTGCAAAAAAACAAATCCTGTTTTTCGGTAAGCATTATAAATAGAAATGTTTAACTGGAAAACTGAGCCTGGATTAGGGCCAAAATAAGATGGAATCCAGGAAGTTAAGCAGACTCAAGAGATTCCAGCCCTAAAAGCTTGCTAGCATCTTTACAGGGCAAACTGGGGATTCCTGTGTACAGGACTAGTGGTGTGGCCAGCACGGCCGATCGTTCTCCTGAACATGGGACAAAGGTGTGAGGCAAATCTTTCCAGCGTGAAGTGGGTACCCACGGCCCTTCTCTGGCAGCCACGGCAAGACCACAGAGGTTTTACAGCTGGCCAGATGTCACAGTTCACAGAAGGGCAAACATCTGAAGCAGCGTGTTTAACTTCTGCCCCGCTGCAGCTGAACTGATTCAATCAGAACTGTGCTAAAAATCCCTCCTGCCTCCCACTCTCGCTGCCGCAGCGCACACGGAGCTCTCTCACACATGGCCATTACGGCTTTTAAGTGCTTGCACGGGGGTGAGAAACCATCACAGCCACTTCAAAATGATCTGATGGCTTCCAGCCCCTTCTGCAAATTAGAGGTTGCAAGACACAAAATGGCAGCAGCACAAATGAGCAGCAGTCTGCACAGCAGCTCCAACGGCCCAGCCGGAGCGGATTCTCCAGACAGAGGGGTATTTCTGCTTTCCACTGGCTACTAAATGCTGATTAAAAACACTTAAACGCTCCATTTGATTCCCCCTTGCAAGGCTGGGAACCTACATTCCTTTTAAGAGTGAAGAAAATCATAAACTATCTTACACTGTATAGAGGAGGAAAAAATATAGGTGTTCTTGTTAAAAATTTATGAGAGTGGTTTTTCAGGGTGTATTTTAGGAAGTAAGTCCATTAACTTTCAGTAGACCTTGTTCTGTCACAGCACTAAAGGAACTCTAAAAATTGGGACTCCATGTGCCTAATAAATTTACATTAAACGATTAATTTCGAAAGCCTCCACCATCTCTGAGGAATAAAAGTACAGGTGAATATAGCAATTCTTTTCTTGCCTTATCTCAAAATAATACCTGAGAGTTTCAGTTTTCTTTCTGTATCATCCTCTGTAACCTCAGCCCACAATGAGAAATTAAGTGTGCACTCCTGGGTGCTAAGCAGCCTGTAAATTATATTAATCCAGAGAAAGAAGATGCTAGTGTAAATTTGTGACAAGAAATAATATGTTATGAAATTAAGAGATAAAAAATTCTTTATCTTATTCTGACAGAGGCCTCAAAAATATCTGCTGGAGGGCTGCTGTTGAAGCAGCTGCAGCAATGTTGGAGACAGCAGCAGTGAACTTCTATCCCTGTTTTCTCCTTCACAGCTGCCCAGAAAATGTATACACATGAACAGTCAGCAATTGAAGGGTAGGATGCCATGACATGGGAACCCAGAGACTGAGGGAATGAGGGAATTATCTGCATTTCATAGGAGGTGTGGAGTTTTAGGTCAATTAAATAAACTAAGCACTCCTAGGCAGTAAGCAGGGAAATCTCTAGATCAGTAGTAGACAGGTGATGGAAAATGGAGTGTAGATGAAGGTGATGGAAAATGGAGTGTAGATGAAGGTCAAGGACAAAAATGCTCAGTGTCAGCATGAGCTGACAATAATAGCTCAACAGGGCAATAGATGGCTAGAGGGAAAGGAGTTCACCTGTATCTCAGAAAATAATAATTACCAAAATATATCTATCGTGTGGGATTTCCTTCTTTTCTCTAATCTTTCTCCTGTTACTGTGCAGGACTTGGAGATACCTGGTTACTGATATTAATACAACACAAAATGAGGGGGAAAAAAGTAACCTGAAGACAATGGCATGAATTTAAGAAAATAGACTTAATAACCATTAATATGACCATTGTTAGATAGATATTCTTAAATGTAACTGTGAAAGTATTTGTATGTATGTATACATATTTGTGTGCACATTAAAAAACCCTGCTGTGCAGAGTAGGCTGCCAGGAACTTGGGCAGAAATTAATTTTTAATGCCTTTCTTTGTGTTTGATCTAACCCTTGAGTCTTGGCTGCAGTAAATAGAATACAGTAAATCAGAGGGAGAGGATTACAAAGAGAAAAGGAGAATCAGCAACAAGTTCAAATACGGTCTCTGAGACAAACCCTTTTCATGGATCTGTCTCCACTCACCAACGTTTTACCTCTGATTACTGATGCTGCAGCTTCCCATTCCTTAAGAAATCTGCAAGATTTTTTTTTTCATTTGACTTTCTGTCTGCTGGCCTCAGGCTAAACGAAGCTGAACACATGGTGAGAGCAAGAAAGAGGGAAAGAAAGGAAATGTAAAGCAGAGAAAGATGTCCCATTTACATACAAAGAAGAGCTGTTTAGGAAACATCTAGTGTTTTCCCCTTCCAGCTACCCTACTGATATTTGGCTACCACAAGCAGGAGAGTAAAAGGCTGCATTATGTGGGAAAGAGAGAAGTGTTTTCAGCCTCTAGATATAGAAGCAGACAAAGGATTTTCCTGTGAGAGAAATTGCTTTGTGCCACACTGAATGTGCCCCAACCAGACAGGTATCCTGATGAGCTTAGACAAGGTTTCCAAATTTCTGAAATTTGATGGAAATCAGCCCTAAGAATCTGACTTTTTCTGATTCTTAGGGCTGATTTCAGGCAACTTCTTTTCATCCTAGTTTTGGAGCTGTGACTATTTCTGTCCATTGCCTGCAGTGAGCCAGAACCCCAAATGTCCAAGTAGTAAATGGAATAAATCATGCAACAACCTCATAAACCTGAAGGATGTAGCAGGAACAACCAAGTTAGGACACTCTCTGATTGGAAAATAGGAGATAGCCAACATTCTCCCATATGTGTCTGGAACTGGGATAAGATTGGAAAATTAAACCTGCCTTCATGTGGCACTAATAAAGTCCAAGGAGAAGAGTTGGGAAAGAGCATCTCAGATCAAGGAGGGCAGGGTGAGCATTATGCAAATATCCAGATTTGCAGTTCTGCAGTTCAGCTACAAGAAGAGACTGGCCTAGTGCTCTTGTCCTACAAGTTTCAGCTCACAGCACTAAGACCAGAAATCATCACAGCTGGACACAAAAGGAAAGAAAACACAAGGGTTATGGTCATAACCAAATCAATTGTTTTGAAGAATTAGTGAAAGTATCTGGAGAATTTTTTTCCTCTCTCTTTTCAGTTGAAGAGTTTTGTCACTTAATGACAACTGTAGAAGTGTTTCTTACATGGAAATTAGAGACCAAACCGATCATGCAGAGAACACAGAGGTCTTTAGTGAGAGGCAGGTACTTAAAACAATAAAAACCCAAACCAAAACAAACTAAATCAATCAATCAATCAAACAAACAAACAAAAAAAAGGGAAAAAAACCAAACAAAAAAAACAAACAAACAAACAAAAAAAAAACCACGATTAAAAAGACAACAAAAAACACAACAAACAAAGACAACAAACAAACAAACAAAAAAAACCAAACCAAAACAAAACAAAACCCCAAGCACACAGAGGAAAATTCAAAGAAGAAAAATTGCTGTTGCATAAACTGGGCAGGAAGAAAGAAAAGGATGGCCAAGGCTGCATATGTGGAACAGGTATAATGATACACAGCTTCCCTCTTTGGGCTAACATCCTCCCAAACAAAAAAAACCAAACCAAAACAAAACAAAACCCCAAGCACACAGAGGAAAATTCAAAGAAGAAAAATTGCTGTTGCATAAACTGGGCAGGAAGAAAGAAAAGGATGGCCAAGGCTGCATATGTGGAACAGGTATAATGATACACAGCTTCCCTCTTTGGGCTAACATCCTCCCAAACAAAAAAAACCAAACCAAAACAAAACAAAACCCCAAGCACACAGAGGAAAATTCAAAGAAGAAAAATTGCTGTTGCATAAACTGGGCAGGAAGAAAGAAAAGGATGGCCAAGGCTGCATATGTGGAACAGGTATAATGATACACAGCTTCCCTCTTTGGGCTAACATCCTCAGTCAGGAAGAAAAACAAACTCCAAACATCCAAACTCCAAAAAAGTGAGAACCAAAGGCTTTGAAATGTGTGAAGCATCAGCAGATACTTGGTGTCTCCACCAGAATGAGCCCCACATCCCTTGCTCCATGTGGCCCTGCTCTCTTCCTTTCTCCCTGTCTTACTGAGGCCACTGGGTTTGTTCCCTCTTCACATCCTCATGATCCAGCTTGCCAATGCAGCAGGAAAATAAAGTGTGTTTCCCTTCCCTGCAAGCCAGATAACTACTGGGCTTTCTTGGAAAATTTCACTTCTCAGAGAAGAAAGGATGGATGCTACCAAGAGGTGGCTGCTCACAGTGTCTCTGGTGCCACAGACATTTTCAAGGCATGCACTGCACTTAGGTGTACAGTGATTTCTATGAGCATGACCTAAAAAACTCAGCATTGTTGGAAAGAGCAGCATTTCCCACATATGTTTGGCTCAGTCACACAGACACCAGACATTGCCTGTTATGTGGCTTGCCATAAAGACCAAGGAAAAATAATGAGCATGTGACGTAGGAGTAGAACAGTGTCTGATCTGAACAGTTTTCAAACAATTTCCATGAAATATACTCTGCACAATTGGCCAAGTCAATGGTCTTAGCTCCAATAGGCAAATTTAACTCCTTTCCTAAATCCATTCTGGAGCAATGCCACCCAAAAGGTCAGGTTGCTGTATATTTCAGTGTCACATGATGTAATATAAGGAAATAATGGCTATAAAAACTATTAACCTCAGTGGGACTTTTCCAATAAAATTAAATTAAATTTAACAATAATGAAAAAAAAGAAAAGGAACAAATTAACTAGGAGTTTGATACCTGAAAAGAGAGAGGAAGTGAGGTATTTCAGGGACAGAAGCACCAGAGGAATGGAAAATATATGATGGTATGGTACTGAGTCAGCCATTTAAACCTACTTTATGGCTGGTGGCAAGAATAGATAGCCTAGGGACATGATTCATCACGTCCTAATGAAGACATCTAAAACAGGTCAGATGAATTCTGCTGTAAAGGAATTTATTTTTCTCTGCAGTGTTATAAACAGTCTAACATGACTGGATCAGAGGTAGTACCAGTCAAGCACAGAACAAAAGTGCATGACATGTTCAGAGGTTAGATGGATCCCACCCAAAGTTGCTGCTCCAAATTGACATTGTTTCATTGTTTAGTTGTTTTCTCCTTGCTGTCAGCACTGAATTCACTGGCATGCAGCAAGGCTAGCAAACCACTGAGAGGAACTCAGCCTCAGCAAGAGGAGTTATACCCATGGCTAAAGAAGTGAAGGGCAGAAGGAGGTCAAAGATGACCTGCAATCTTGCCTGTGCAAGTACCATTTTGAACATAATCACACAAAACAGGACCTTGACAGGTCATCTGGTCCACCCCTTGCTCTGAGGCAATATTCATCAGACTTTCTAGATCTGAACCGTTCTTGTCAAATATATGTCCAACTTGCACTTAAAAAGCCTTCAGGGGGAGAGGTGCTGTTTACTTCTCCTATATTTACTCTTACAAATACATTTTTTTAACCTAGCTAGCCTAAATTTCTCTTACTGAAATTTACATGCTGTTTTCAGAGGATAAGAGATTATTATCTTCTTTTTAGCAGCTTTTACATAGCTGAAGGCAATCTTCCTCCAACTGCTATTCCTGCGGCTAATTTTTTCAGTCTTTCATTGTACATGATGCTTGCTGAAGCTGGGGCAATTTTCATTTCAGAATAACTAGTGGCAATGCTTAAATTAATCTAGTGTGGACAGATCTTGCCTCTCTTAGATATCTCTAAATCATCCTCTAAGTTTTAATTTATCTTTCCTGACAAGCACTCTGAGTTACTGGGAAGTAAAATGAGCCCTGTTGTACACAAGAGGACACGAGGCAGAGGGGATTTGTGGCTCTCCACCCTCTTGGTGTCTCCATCACGTTCTAACTGAGCACCAGGGCAAGATCCAAGCAGCACATCCCATCTCATCCCTTATGAGGCAGGAAGCCAAGAGCCCCAGGTGTGGTTTTAAGGGTGTGCTTTGCCTGGGTATTTGTGATGACAGGGCAACACAGGGCAACATTGTTTTTTTCAAATACAGAGAGATCCATGCACAGACCAAGGGCAGGATTTCAAAAGCCATTCAGACATTATGCTTTTCAGAATTGTAATTGGCTAACTCCATTTAACTTAGAGTCAAGTACTTAATATATTTACATATCTAATGATGCAGACATGTGGCAAGTACTTAAACATCTTCCTCCTGATCACTTTTAGGTGCCCTGGTAATTTTAGAAATTCCAGTAGAATCAGCCTATCTTCCACATCTGGTCTGACTGTGAGGTCTGCAGCTCTTCACATATTCATTTGTATCATAATATCAATATTTTACAACTCTACTATCAATTCAGTAGAGCCTAACACCATTCAAATAGGTGTTCAGAAAGACACCTTCTAATGATTAATCTAGTGTTTGCATGACTGAAAACTGAAGCATTTAGTGCTTTTAGGCATGTCATTACTGGTTAAAAAGCAAGACTTCATTCCAGGTTCTGGCATTGCTCTTGGAGTTTGCAGCAATGTGTGGATCCCTACTCTTTAGGGCTGAGATTGTCAATAGATATTGCTGAGAAATACAACAGGAATGGAAGGGTGAAGGGAAATTTGTAGGTTCTAGTTTTGTCTAGGTTCCACAAGTTTATTAGTCCTGAAAAGCAGGAAATCACACTTTAAACCACAATGAACCTGTTTAAAACAACCCTCAGAAAACACAGGTTTTGCATTTTAGAACACTGAGAACTGAGAACTTTACATTTTAGAACACTTTAGAACACTGGGAACCGAGCACTTATGAGCCTGGTGACTGATTCAGTAACATCAGTAAACATTACTAAAATGAGGAATATGCTTTGTGAGATGTAAACTTATCTATCACATGTAAATAGTTTTATTTTCATTACGTAGTTGATAAAATATGCTCAGCTTTCAAAATCCAACAAACATTTGGAATTCTTCACTTTGAATTTCGTTTTGGCTATAGTGACTGAGAAAAAAAGAATGTTCCAAAGGATCATTTATTTTAACCTCTTTCATATTACTTTCTGAAGTATCTTTAGTCGCGCGGCTGCAAAAAATGTCGGGATGGCTGACTTGAACAGTCACGGCGGTTCCCTTTTATTTTTTTCTTCTTTTACATGGGAAACGTTTATGTAAGTAGCCACACCATACTTAAAAGAGCAGATTGACAAATCGGCTTTTTGTTTCTTTACTGGCTTGAGGGGACTTTTGGGTGGGAGGTCCTATTGCTGTCGTGCAGCATGGTGACAGCATGGGATGGACAATGAATATGAATGGGACACCTGGGATGCTGTCACCTCCACCGTGCCCGCTCCGTGGTACCGCTGCCGTACTCTCCAGCTCCAGGGAACCCTGAGCCAACACTCCGGTGCTGGAACCAAAACATTCCCTGCGGAGAAACGAGTCCTCCCGCTAAAAGGGAGAATTAGGGCATTTCCATGAAGTTCGAGCCGGGGAGGAACGGGCGGGGGAGGAAAAGCCGTGTGCGCGCCCGGGATAAACAAACACAAGGGCACACAGGGAGCGAGAGGAGCGCCCGGGCCGGAGCGGGGGAGCTGCGGGGCGGGCTCCATCCACCGCGCCGGGCCGCCATGGCGGGACGGGCCGCGGAGCCGCGGG
>VZRX01005070.1:45217-118799 GCA_013398075.1 Notiomystis cincta | reverse complement strand
GCGGGCGCCGTGTGTAGCAGCTCTGCTCCTCCGCAGCGCCGGCGCCGCGGGAGCCGCCCAGCCTTTGGCTACCGACTTCAGCCTCCCAAACGTACGGGCGTGAAAGGTAAGCGGTAGCATCCTCGTCTTGCACCTAGGCGAGCTGAGAGACGAACAGAGCGACTTGCCCGATGCAACTTCCTGCCGCTTCTGTTCTGTTTTTTTATTTGTTTTTGGTTTTTTTTGTTTTTTTTTTTTTTAATTGGGAAAGTTTTAAATGACCTGGGACCAGAGCTGTCAACTCGCGAAGCTCGGTCTTCTCAGCCCCAGGCAGCGAGTTGCAATTCCTGTAGCCAGTATTGCATGAAAGCAGTGCATCATTCTCTTGCCAACTCTGAAAACTCGATTTGGTATGAATGAAAGTAACCACCCTCTCTGTTCTTCTGTCGCTCCCTCTTGAAGCAATATAAAACTGTGACATTTTCCTGTATTCTCAATTTGGAGTGGCTTGGTTTTTAGCCATAAGCAATGGCAACATAAAAAGTAGACACAACTGTGAATAAAATACAAGAAATATTGCTCGACCGTGGAGATTTTTCGATCACACTAACAAGATCAACTGCGATTTAAATAACACTAAAATTTTAATACAGTCTAAACAAAGGCAAAGAAAATATCAGCCTAAATATTGCCACATTATGTTTATCATGCCAACTATTATTATAACTCATTGCAGTATTTCAAAAAAGGAACAATTCAGCTGAAGGGCAGCAGTGGGAGTCAATAATTCAGATGCTGTTTATTACTCTGAAAGAGTCTAGCTGGGTAGCCTTGGGCAAGTCACTCCACCTCTCCATGGTTCTGTTTTCTTCCTCATAAAACAGATAAATGTGCTTGCTTGCTTCACAGGGGTGTTGAGAAGTTTAATTAATTAATTTGTTTCATAACTACTTGTAGATCCTTGGGAGCATCTTTCTACAGAAGTGCTAAGTATTATTTCAACTAAGACTTTCCTTACTGTGTCTCCTCACTTATATGTGGGGTTTCTTTCAGTGACCTTAATTAGCTAAGTTTTTAGGGGAAGTCAACAAAGTAGCAGTTTTGGATTGGGATTGTCTTGACTCTGTAAACTTCACTGAGATGTGAAACCAAAATATACTAACCGCAGTGTATTTTATTGGGGCAGAGCTACTGGGCCTATAAAAGTCATTTTCTTGTTATTCAAAGTAAGAGCATGTGTTTGTTGTTTTGTTTGAAGTATTGTGGTGTTTTGTGTGATTTTTGAATTGCCATGAGAAACACCTGAGTGCTCTTTAGATAATAAAAAAGAAAGATATGAGAATAAACACGTCTGTATTCTCTAATGTGAACACTGACCTCAGAAGACACTTGGTGCTGATTTTGCACTACACAGTGATATACAGTGTCCTTTACAACCTGTTCTTTGGTTATAGAGAGTGTTGAAAGAAAGAAATGCATGTACAGAACTATTGATTGCCTATGAATTCCAATAAAACCTAGATCAGTGGTGGCAAAAAGTCATTCATATCACCAGGCAGCTGTTGGGTTGTGAATGAACATAGGAGGTTTATATCTTAGTAGAGAAATGGTCACATCCATCAGTACCCAGCAGTCTGAGCAGTGAAAACTAGGGTTAAATGAGGAGGTAAATGTCCATAAAACTGAAGTGTCCCTTCTCTCAGAAGTGATTGCATTTAACTAAAATTCAGTCACATTCTTAGGTTTGTGTATGGAAACTTGCACATCTGGCACCCACAGCATACTATAGCAATGAGCTGAAATAAATCTAGTTACTACTGCTATTGTTCCTGGATATTTTGCAAGAAATAAAGCCCTTTGGGATGGAGGGGGGGGAATTAAAAAATAAAGAAAAAACCCAACTTTCTGTGGCCATTGTTTTCTTGCTTAGACTTGGTAATCCAAGTGTCTGGTGAGTGAAAGAGGTTATGACTTTCTTAGCAAGTTGTATTTAATTGGTAACTATGATATCTCAGCAGCAAGTTTGTCCTGGCTGTTCTCACCTTCTTTGCTGTCTCCATTCAGCTGAGGTAGATTAAAGAATGTAGTTACAGCATTGTAGTCTCTTAAAGCTGTTAAACCATGGTGCCAGTTTGTGTTCAAGACTGGCCACATACTTAATAGAAATAATTTAACAGGTTCTGATTCGACTCCCTTTGAGCCAGTTTTCTGTGTATATGGGCAAACTTTGCACTGATGTCTCTTAGCCCAGCTAAGCCCAGCTGGGATATGGTGAGGTGCGACAGTGCTGCATTAGTAAAACCTCAAACCATTGTGCACTGCACTTTGAGCAGATTTGGTTATGTGCTCAGGATGAGAAATGGGCAGAGAAGCCTGCTAGGAAAAGGAAAATTTAGCAAATGCCACCGGAGATCTCTCTCATTAATGCTTTGTCAGTAAAAGTTTAGCAGAAGTTGGTAACAGAGAGCTGACCAAAGGGGTCTGGTCATTTTGGGAATCACATGAAGGACAGCACTGGAAATATTTTCTCACATCAGGTGCTGGCATGACACTTTCATCTACACTTGTTAAAGTATTTTGAAAAGTTGTTTACAAGCCTTTATGTGGATATCATGTTACTTTAAATCCTTTTAATCATATCCTTGCAATCATGGTTCTTCACACTTTTTACCAAAATGATCTGCCTGGTTTCAGTTCTACTATGAGAGCCATGCCTGCACAACTTACAGTCAGAAATGAGATCATAAGATTCTAAATTTCAAAATTAACCCATAATTTAATGGTTAATACCTGCTCACAGATTGCTCATGTACACTGTGAGTAGCTATTTGCAGGAATAATGTAGCAGTTTAACTCCATCTGCAGTTGAGGTTTCTGTCCTTGAAGATGTAATAATCACTTTTATCAAGGCTTTTAAGAGCATACTGAGGACAATAATAGCCCTGAAGGAACCACAGGATGACTTTGTACCCTGCAAAAAGCAGTTTTATCTGGGTATGTGTATATTATATCTATTGGGAGAGAGAGGAATTTCTAGGGTTTCTGTGGAGAAACCCTAGATAATGAGATAGCAGCAGAGGTAACAGCAGAATTGCATCAATAACAATGAACAACATACTCATCTGTAGAGAGAGGCACCTACCAGGTAGAGTGGTAAAATTTAGGTCTACCACCACAGTGATGTTTATCCTGTAACGAAAGAACCAGTAGTTCTTCTGTGTGAATACACATTTGGGGTCTGCATACTCCCCACTCTAAAATTACCTGTAAATAATATAACAGCAAGGGTTGGTTTAAATTGCTTAGATTGCAAACTCCTTAGGTTCATAAATTGACTAGCACCAGCACCTTTGGACTTTGCTGGTGCTCCTGTGTGCTGCCAAAATAATTTAACATATATGATTGTCACTCAGCCACTTGTTCACTCTCTTCAGTGGGATTAGGAAGAGAATTGGAAGAATAAAAGCAAGAACACTCATGGGTTGAGAATACAGTCAGTTTAATAGATAAAAGCCACACAAAACAAAGAATTCATTCACCACTCCCCATGGGTGTTCAGCCATCCCCAGGAAAGCAGAGCTCCACCAATTGTAATGGTTACTTGGGAAGACAAACACCACAACTTTAAACGTGCCTCTCTTTCTTCTTTCCCAATATTACTTGCTAAGCCTGACATCATCTGTTATGGAATATCCCTGTGGTCAGTTGGGGTCAGCTGTCCTGACTGTCCCCTCCCAACTCTTTGTGCATCCTCAGCCCCCTTGCTGGTGGGGTGGGGGGAGAGGCAGAAAGGTTCCTGACTGTATAAATGTTGCTCAGCAGTAACTAAAACATCCTGAAATTATCAACACTGTTTCCAGCACAAATCCAAAATATAGCCCTGTACCAGCTACTGGGAAGAAAATTATCTCTACCCTAGCCAAAACCATCGCAATGAAAATACCAATAAAATATTAATACAGTTTTGTATGCAACACTGAGTCATAAATAGGATATGGAAACATAGTTAAAATGATTTTTAATCCCATAGCAATTGAAGGATATGATGCATTTTAGAATTCCTAGTAATATGAAGTCCTGTGAAAATGCTTTGCAAATAAAAATATTTGATAGCTTCAGCTACCCAGGTTTGTAGATATAGATACAAACAGTGGGAACTGCTTTTGTAAAACTCCAGCAGAATCACATCATTTGTTTACAACATCTTGAAGACATTTGAATAAAGAACAATTAATAAGTAGGGAATATTAAAACTGTTAATTATACATAGTCAAGAACAACAAATGAGGGGACTTAAAACAAGTATTTGGAAGAGTAAGGGTCAAGGCCAGCAAGGAAGAGTTAGTTGGAAAGAGGATAAAAGTTAAAGTCTGAAATGAAAACACTTGTTTTGGTATCAGAAGTTTCTGGTGTTGTAATCAGCCTCCTCAGAAGTGAGCGAAGATGGATGGCATGCAGCTCCCTGGGGCACAAGGAGGAATTCTGACAGCAGTAAATTGGCTTTCCCCTTTTGCCTGTATGGTTATTTTTTCCTGTCTTTTATCTGTGTCTCCTGGGCCTTGCCACCGCTCTGTGAAGTTTTTCCAGTCCTCCTGTGCTCCATGATTGTACCACTGGATGCACACAGAGGCTCCAGTTGCCCCAGACATTCTGTTCCCTTGCTCCCTTCTTGTGATGGGTGGTTGTGCCTTAGGCTGTGGGCTGCTGTCGGAGGAGACCCTAAACATTGTTCCTGATCCCCAACACCAAAGGGTTCACAGCCTTTCCAACCCCCAGTGGGTCTCTGTGAGGGCCAGGAAGATGAGTTACTTCTCTGTAGCTGCCAGAGGAATGTTGTTTCACCACCAGGATTGTGCAGGAGCCTTCGTTCTGTGTTTCTGAAGTGCCTGAAGTTACTGTCATAGTCCTAAACCCCAGAGGTGCCCTACATGCTGTGACAGTGTCACATGTGGATGAGTGGTTTGATTGACTGCTGGGCCATTCATGGAGCAGACAGAGGTAGGGAGTATGTCCTCTTGGCCTAGATGAAAATTCTCAAACTGCCTTCCTATAGTGTTAGCATCCGTGAGAACACTTCTGAAGTGAAAAACTGAATTCTAACTCTTGAAATGGCCTTTTGGAATTATGTCAGCACAGGATACAGTGCTGGTGTTCCAGAGGAAGACTTTCTGTGGTAGCTTATAGTTGTAAGCCTTCCATGGTACAAGTGTTTGGGCTTTCATCCACGGAAGGTGGATGCCTTAGCAGGCATGTCTGGACTGGTTGGGAATGATCATCTGCTGGATCCTAGATATCAAAATTACTTCCTGACTCATTCTATAGAGTGAAGCATGGAATAAAAGACCCCAGTAAGGATTAGTAATACTAGTGTTAGTGCAACCAAAAAATTACAGAGAAAGCATTTTTACAGGGGGATAAATTGTAAAAGAGAAAGAAATTCTAAATTCACAGATTGTGGTTTGGACATGCAGACGGTTTAAATCATGTTTTCACTTGAGGCAGAGAGGTTATGCATTCAGCGTGTGTATGCCCTGTTAATTTATATATACAGTGATAAAATAGACAAATAAGCTTTTAACTGAAAGGAATTAACAGATGAAATTTCCATCACAGATGTCTTACACAACCTACTGTGAACTTATAAAGCTATTTTGCAGTTGCTGTCTTACCTGTAGCATGGAGGAGAATGAATGCAACCCTCCATTCTCCTAAAATTATGGTCTGACACGGCTCTGTACTGCTCTACACAGATCCATTTAATTTTGTGCTAGATCAAAGGACAGACACAAGTTTAAATCTTGACTGCTGACATGATGGCATATACTGATAATCCCTATAGGAACTGGCTGTTTCTGGTTGCCATTAGGATTTTCATAGCATATGTTAGTCAGACATAAACGTTGATACAAAGCTTCTTTCAGGGTGTTTCAGATCATTTCAGAACAAGTGCAATACCAGCACCTGGGTACCTAAGCTGTACTTTATTTATGGCAGATGTAATTCTGAATTATATTTGGGATTTCGGTGTTTAAGTTCTGAAATACCTTTGAAATTATATAATTGTGGAGTGTTTTTCATAATGAAAAAAATCAGAGGAAGAAATGAAGTAATGTCCCCTGGTGGCTAAGGTCGTAATAGGTGTTTTTCAAGTTTTAAGCAGTAATTCCCAGTATTTTTATTGGAGAGTCAGATAGTCACTGCTTTTAGTTCACCAACCAGAAGGTGGGTGAAGGACTCCTGAGTGCTCCTGGCTCTTGGGATGTGGGAGTTTCCCACCCTGGTGTCCTGCCCCACAGCTTTGAAAGGGTCTCAGCAGTACTGCTTGTTGTTGTAGAAGTTACACAGCTTGGGACTTCAGTCAATAGGTTTATTGTGATTATTACAGCACAAAGATAAGCTTATAGCTTTATTGGTTCTGCTCCATCTGCTGCCTAATTATGCTCTATTTGATATGCTTCTCTGGAACCAAATGGCAATATATATATGGGAATTAGTCTCTATTGACCCTTTCACCTCTCTGTTTTCATAGACTTACCCTACATTTTTCAGTACCTGAATGTCATTGGATTCAGTTAGAAGACTAAATTGCTCTCCCATTTTTAAATATGTTTGCATAATATTTAGATTGGTGGTAAAACTGCCTTTGATGAACAAAACAGCTCTTCAGTTGATGTAACTGTCATGATTTTAGAATGCTACCATTATATAATGTTACCAAAATTTCCAACTGATAGATTGCATGTTACAGATTCTGCTCTTCTCATCAGGAACAAAGTCAATTGCAATGTGTGTGAAAAGATATTTCAGATATTTGGACAAAGAGCAAAAAAAAAGAGATCCTACAGCAGTTTGCTTTTCTCTGCTGTGATCTAACCTACCACTTCTCATGTTACATTATGGCAAAGAGTTGCACATCCCTCTCCATTTTTTGGAACAATATTCCACACATATCTCATTACAATGTCACCTATTAATTTCACAGTTTTGATAGGACAGCAGCTGTTTCTGGTGGTTGACCATTTCTTGTTGAAATATCTATGACTTTCTTACCAGTGTTTTAGCACTGGGTGCTAAAATTGCTTATTTTAGTTTTAACACCAGTTCTTGTAATTTGTGACAAAACTGTAGTGGCACTGTTGTTCAAAATGAAACTGCATGTTATAACATTATAGGCATTGAAAAAAGTTGAGTAAAAAAAGTTCATTTTCACTGTCAGTAATTTATGAAGTACAAAGAAATTATGATATTTAAGTTGATGCTGACTCAGAGGTCATCATCTAAGGTAAAAGTTTGCACACTGAACCTGAAGATTTGATTTTCATCAGTATGGTGGAACAGATTTTCCTTTAAATATTTGAACACATTCCTTGTGCAAGTATTTGTTCCTCAGGTATCTCAGGTAGTGATAATGAGAACTGTGGAAAATAGCAGCTTCCCAAAAGAAGACAAAGAGTCTGACGTGTTCATGTCCCAGCCCTGGGCCCTGGGAAGATCTTCTGTTCAGAAACCTGAGTAACCTGTGGTGTTGTAATGCCTCCAGTTCATGGAAGTTTTAGTCACCTGAAATCTCCCCTTTTTTTGTTCTTAACTGTAAATGTTGACAAGGTGCCCCTGTCAGAGGTGGGTCATGGCTAGAATGGGAGGTGCCAACAGAGACACCTGCAACTTCTGCTCTTTAAGAAGTGATGGAAAAAGCAGCTACAAAGCAGAACTGATACTACAGAAAGCCACAGTTCTTTACCTCTTTTTTATTTTTAATCACCTACAAGAAGGTCAGATTGCTTCAAGGACAGCTGGGCAAGCTTGCGATCCTAAAAATGTCATCGTTTCCTCTCCCTCCTCCTTTGCCCCTCTCTCACTCCTCTGGTCTCACTGATGAAGTGATGTTTCTGTGCACATGTGGCAGGAGTAAATGGGCCTTTCTTGTCTTTTAAATAGTTTATTTGGTAAAGTTATCTAAAGTTAACCAAAGTTTAGTTTAGTTGGTGGTTTCAGTTTTACGGTATTTTTTTTTTAGTACAGGTGAACATCTATCAGTTGATGCAGATGAGGAGAACAAAAGTAGTTAAGATTTAATCTGGTTTGGGTGCTTTTTTCTGGAATAATTGATTTTTTTTTTTACTGTTTGTTTCTACTGGCAGTGGAGTGGAAATCATGCAAATGCTTTTTCAGTCTAGGACTAAATGACAACATTTTCAAAGCACACTGTATAATAGCATTTTCTTCCATGGGCAGGCATCCTTCATTCTCCTTTTAATTTTTAATACTTAATCAGGTCATGGTTTCCCAACTGAATAAAACCCCCTCATTTTCAGAAAAGGTTGAGTTGCTTGGTAAAGTTTTTCTTGGAAGATGTGGCTGGTAATGATGCAGTGTAATATGAGAGTTAGAAATTCCTTAGCTTTAAAAAACGGTATTGTGGGTGCACGTCAAATGATCAGAAGGCCCAGACTCCAGTTCTTTCAAGCCCTGTGTATCAAGCAGACTTGGAACAGGTTCATGCACAACTGGTAAGCTGGAGATTAAGTGGACAGTTACTTGCACAGATCCAGCTTCACCTAAGCCATGCTGATAATCAAGGTTCAGAGGTTTGCATGGAAAGAAAGGTGTACTCCTTCCCAGCTGCCTCCTCCCACCCATCAGTCCCACCAGGCTGAGCCCTGCAACATTATGGGACAGGGCTCACTGTCCTCAGTGAGCCGTGGCTGCTGTGAGTTATGGTCTTCATATCATAAGGAAGGGCGTCAGTATAATTTAACCAAGAATAAGTGGTTTTGTACTCCAGCTTTTGTCACTGCCTGTTGACATTCTTCCAGATCTTGACTCTGAAAAAATATACAGTAGGCTGGTTTTCCAGTTATTCTGTTGTTAGCCCAAACAATGTGGTGCAGTGGTTCCTTCTCATGTGAAGATAAAAAAAAAGGGTTTACCTTCTTGGTGAAATGTGCACATGAATGGAGGGTGAAAATGATGGAGGCTATTGAATACTTAAGAGTACAAACTATGACTTTTTGGCAACACTGGATGTGTTTGATGATGGTGTAATGCTGGGAAATGTGTGCTCAGATTTGTGAGGGAGGAGTTCTGGGAAACCTTACTGTATATTCCCTAATCATTGGTCAGAAATACCTTAATTTAGGGAACTCTTAAAACCAGCCCTAAATTTATGCATGTTCTTAATTCTCACTGATGTGCAGAAGTACTTGCAGAATTCATACCAAAAGAAAGAATGCATGAAGTCCTTACTGCTAGCTGGGACTTCTTTTTGCTTGTGTAAGCCAGGAAACTTTTTCAATATATGGTTAATGCAGAAAAAAACTACAAGCATTTTTAGTGCTTTTTGGGGGTATTTTTTAGGTTCTTTCCTCTGCCCACATTTCTAAAGGATCACAGAGGTTTAAAAAAAAAAAAAACCTGTGGTGGGGATTTTTATTATTATGACAAAGCAGTTTTTTCATCAATTAAAAAATGACATCATGTTTCAACCATAATGTATTGGTTTGGCTGGTTTTCGCCTCCTTCCTGTCAAAATATGCTGTTGTATAGTTTCCTTCATCATAGAGAAGAGTACAAGTAGATTTGAGTATGTCTGGATGAACTATGTTACATGTGTCTTTTTGTACACGTGTACGTGATGAGAGACTATGTAGATATAGTAAAAGTGTTACCAAATAAACCTGCCTATGATAATATGCCCTGTAACAGTTAGTTTACATCCAAGAGAGGGCCAAATGTATTAAAATACCATGAAATTGTTAGTTTGCATCCAAAAGAGGGCTCAGTGCATTCAAATACTATGAAAATGTCATCTTCCATTATGCTCTGTTTAAGCAATTATGCTGCTCACTGTAATAGATAAATTTAAGCAGTTACAGGAGGCAATATTATTTGTGCCCTTGGTAGGAATGCACAAGAAATTATGTATTTCTTGGCCAAAAGTTTTTGCTCCCAATTTAATTTTAGGAGCTGAGCACAAAAATCTAGATGGTCTGGGCACCCATTAGTTATGAAGAGTCCTTGTCTGTCCAAGTTTTCTCATATTAATGACTTTGTTGAAACAGGATGTGGATCTCTAAATAAGGTTTTAGCAGCCCCAGTTTCTATTAGAAAATTTGGGCTATGGAATAAGGGAGCCTGTGGGGAGAAGTAAAAGGTTCCTTTGTACTTTAACTTCCTACAAGTTTTATGACTGAATCCCATGAAACAGGTTTTCCATGGGACAAAAAATTGTATCTGTTTTTAGGTTTTCTTTCCTTCTATTTCTCCTTTTAATAATTGAAAACTACTGTTCATTATTTACATAAAACTGCCTCACTTGAGCCTGCTTTCCATAACCTTTTCCCTCATAAGAATTCTAGGAATTTGCTGGCTTTCCTCAGGGGGATCTTGGCCATGTTTTATCTATGACTTTAGGCCAGATAGTTGGTAATTTCTACAAAGTAACTTATTATGTTTAAATTGCATTTACCTCTGCGTAGATTTCCCATTTGAGCACATTTCAAGAAGTCATGTACATAGAAGAATATGCATTTTAATTCAGTGTTCAGTCTTTTTGGTAACTGGCAGTAAATCTCCACATATAAAATGGAACGCCCCTTGGAAAAAAATACTAATAATGCAAACCCCTAAGTGCCCGGAAGGCAAAGTATTTCAGCTGTTTTTCTAAGACTCTGCCACTTACTGTTTCCCTTTTTAATTCCCAACTTGTTCTTTTCTTTCTTCTTTTAAAATGAGGACGTGTCAGAACCGGAGGCCTTAAGCGCTGCGTAAAGTGACCCCGGCGCAAACCTCCAGCATTCCTCATCTTTCCCTCTCCAGCTGCTCACACCAGCCAAGGCAGCACGCAGGCTTGGCTGCCGCCAGCTCCTGGCTCTCCCCCTCCCTCCTCCCTTCCCGCCCTTCTCCGCTTGCCAGTAGTCAGCACTGCTTCATAGCAGGCACCATTGCAGTTATTTGAAGTCTCCAGTACGAGAGCTGTCGCTGGTATCAGCTGCTGGAGGGAAAGGTGTGGGAGGAAGGGGCTCTCTTCAAAGGGCACGGTTTTTTCTCTTGGTTGAGTTGCTCAGCAGATGTTTTGTCTGGAGTATTCATATAGAGATGATTTGAAAGTCACCTGGACAGTACATGGGGTTCTTTAGATGGAATCGCATTTCCTGCATGACAGTGTCTCACAGATTCATCTCCTAACTCGTTCTTTCGTGTCCATCTACCGCAGGACACTTCAAAGATGGTTTGGCTGCCACTGAGACCTGGAGATCTGATGCCACAATGAGGACTCACACACGGGGAGCCCCAAGTGTGTTTTTCATACAGGCAGTTTGCTTTGCCTTCGCCTGCGGCGCCAGGGAGGAGCAAGACACGATGGTTCCTTTTGTCAATGCCAACTACGACAGCTACCCCATGCTCTACTTCTCCAAGGGGGACGTGGAGGCCCTGCGCCTGCAGGCCAGCACCACGCACCAGCACATCGCCGCTCGGCTGGTGGAAGCAGTGCAAACCATGCTGTCCAGTCCCCTGGAGTACCTTCCTCCCTGGGACCCAAAGGAGTTCAGCGCTCGCTGGAATGAAATCTACGGCAACAACCTTGGGGCCCTGGCAATGTTCTGTGTGCTCTTCCCTGAAAACATGGAGGCCATCGGTATGGCCAAGGATTACATGGAGAGGATGGCGGCTCAGCCTAGTTGGTAGATTTTTGTCTTTTTTTTTTTTAAGTTGTTCTTACTCTATAAACTGCTTACAGTTGGAGGAGGGAGTGGATGAGTGATTTGCTTAAATTATGTCGTTGTACTAATACTCATTTTAACAGTGACTCATCTGGACCAGCAGTGACACACAGCTTTCCACCTTCACTGGACTTACCTTCTGGAGAGTTGATGCTGAAAGGAGCACAATCCTTTGTGCACCACCCTATTTGCTGTAAAAAAAAACCTCTTTCTGTTGATCAGAAGGAAGAGTTTCACATTGGTTTGTGGGAAGAAATACTAAAAGTGTTACTTTTAATTATTTTTTTCCCCAGATTCATACATATCTTTTGGGTAATTCTTCCTTAGGAAGAATTTAAGAAAAGGGGACCTATGAAAAAGGTATAATTAGGTGTAGGTAAAAATTACATTCTTGGGTTTCTGCAGTCTGCTCTAACCTCTGTCTGAGCTTTAGTTCAGACTTGCAGCTTCACTTGGCTGCATAGTTCTTGGGCCTCTCCTTAAGACATATGAGGACATGATAGTTGTCCATCTGATTACTGGAACTGCCTGAGTAACTGGCGTTTCGATGACCACCTCCTGGATTAATTGCCCTGGATAGGAGCTGTCATCCCTACCAGTTACTCTGTCTTCTCTGCACCACACTCTTTTCTATGGGGACAGAAGCTAATGTTCTCTCTGTAGGAGTGATTCTAGAGTTGAGACCCCAAGGTCTCTTCCTTTTCATAGCCCCCTGCAATTTATCTCCTTTTCTTGTTCAGGCAGATGCATTTCCCCTGCCTCCCTGCAGCAGCTGTTGCTTGGTGCACCTTGCAGACTGTGGCCCAGGATTGCTGTCACTGTGAATAGTTCACAGGATGGGAATGTGGGCTTTGCCAGGACAGTGGCATCTGCCCAGGGCAGTGAGATGGAGCTGGATGGGGCACTGCTCCCTTCTGTCATAGCTGCTGTTCTACAGCTCTGTGGTGACAGCAGCTCAGCAGAAGTGTGAGTCAAGATTCAAGTCAGCACAGGAGGAGAAGCATCAGCTGTGCAAGCAGTATTCACTGCTCAAACTACTGCTCCTTACCTTCTAGCAACCAACTAGTAGTGTCCTATAAATGTTATCCTTACATGGACCATCACTGGATTTATGCTGGATTCAAGTTAGCATAACTTGGGATCTGTATCCTCCTGATGGGCATGATGGAAAAGGCATGACAATGTTTGGGTTCCCCTACATTGAGTATTCAAATGATGACTGCCACAGAAATATTTGAGCTAGAGCAAAAGGAGAGATGGCAGACAGAAGGGACATACTGGCCATAAAGTGCCTGCATGTCACAGAAGAGAGGACATGTGGGATTTAGGAAGAAAAGTATTGTCTGAACAGTGGTGGTAATTTCCAAAATCTTCCACTGAAGCCTAGCAATACAAAGCTTCAGTCTGAGCTCTGGAGACAGCGTGTGTTTCTCCTGGCACACTGACAGAGGGATATAGTTTACAGAGGTGAATCCAGGGATGTGTGACCATCTCCAACAGGAGACAGACTGCTCCAAAGTCAACACTTTCCTCCTTATTTCATTGTTCACACTCTTTTTTAACTTGTTTTGGGTAGTGTATTGTTACATGGCCATCTGTTTTAATGAAATGAGAAAGAGGGGGTAGCATTATTTTGCGTAGGAGAACTTGTTTGTGTCTGCTTTTTTCAATTTCCTACATTTCACTCTCGTTCTCAACCTTATTTAAGTTCCTTATGTCCTGTGATTCCTGCCCTGGATTAATTGTGGCTGCTCTGTCCCTTGTATAATGCTCTTCTTTGTCCCAGCTGGCCAGATACTAATCATAACCAAACAGATATCCCGTTTCCACTTGGTTTTGATGTTATTTACCTGCCTTAAACTACTGTTTTTTCTCAAGCAAGTATCTTGCATTACCTTGATGAAAGAGAAGCCATGTTTTTCCCATCTTTCCCTTTTGATGCAGACATCCTATTCAGCAATCAGCTGAGGTATAATCAGAGCTCTGTGCTTTGCAGAAGAAGTGGCTGCAATGTGCTTAGTAGTAGTGGAAGTGCAGAAGGAGGAAATCATAAACATAGGCAACAGAGCCAGGCTAAGCTGCCCTTTGTATAACCTCCAGCTGGCCTGCTCTTCAAATGCTGTGGCAGAAACATGGATCTGGTTTCCTTTTTTTTTCCCCTGAGAACTTATGTCTGAATGCTGTCAGCATGGCATTTACACTATGGCCCCATCAGTGATGGCAGTAATATAGATTTCTCTCCCTTGTCCAACAGTGGCTTTCAGAAAAGTAGGAATGTGACATCTCTGAGGCATGTACTACACTGTCTGGCTTTGCTCAAATAGGCTAGCAGGTTCAGAGCATGAAGGACTGGGCAGACAGATTATGTAAATCTGTTTTTCCTAAGAAACTCAATTTAAAAGTACCGGAAAATGTTACTGCACGCACTTCTCCACTTAGGATAAGACTAGGAGAATAAACGTGATAAATAGGAGTTGTGGCTGTTATAAGAGCTGTTCTGGCAGTGTCCCAGTGGTGGAAATTTTTGTCCAGTCTATCTAGGCATGTTTGGTTTTCCTCAGACTTTGGGAAAATACCATTCTGGATGATATATTATGACTGTTGTCCTTATTAAATAATTTGAGGGCAGATGTGTTCTGATCAGGAGGGTGGAAAGAAGGAGCAGCCTTGATGTTGCCTGACTTTGGAGCCTTAAATGTTAGGAAAGTCATCTGCCATAACTCCTTATTTCATCAGGAAAGAGGGCTTTTCCAAAGAGTTATCAGTAAGGTAAGTAAAATAGGCCTCTCCTTAGATCTCTTCAGTAATGTAGGTACCAAGACTGACAGGTAAATTTTCTGGAAAAATATCTCTTTTGTCACTGTCATACTCATCAGCGTGTTGGAAAGTTAAATCTGGCATTGGCAGCTTAATTCTTTCAGCAGTATAATCTGGATTTCTTTTGACTTCTGCTGTCATGGCATTGACTCTAAAATAGCTTTAGAATTAAAAAAAAAGTCATCTTAATGAGTTTCCTCTAGTTTTTATGGCAATGTATGTTTTTAGCATATGCAGTAGTTGAATAAAAGAAATATGTTTAAAATGTCACTAGTTATTTGTTTCAGAATGCTAGGAGATTAGGGAGACTGACATTTTACATTTCTTCTTTACATTAGTGGAATCCTCAGTAGTCCAAATATCACTCAATATATCCCAGGATACAATTATGAGAAAGTAATTGATATGTACATGGAAGGGGCACGTTATTAAGAACTCTGGTCCTTTCTCATCTATTAAAATAGTCATTTTGTGTCTCATATTAAAGTACACCCACAACTGAGTTCCCATTTGTGTCAACTAACAGAGGCTGAGCCGTTTGTCATAACAACCCACGTTGATAGGCATGCTGCTCGTTAGCAGAGCATCCCTAATGGCTACATCCTGGAGTAGGTTTACATTTTAAAATAAACAGAGGGGCACTGGGTAATAGCTAACTGTAACAATCACCCAAAATTATATGGGAACGACACTGTTGTGGAGACTAGCAACAGCAAACAAACGTGCATTGATATTTTAGTTGAAATAGATGAGCAGTAATGGGTTTGCCTGTAAAAATTAAAAGCTGGCGTTAAATGAACCCCTTGGTTTTCCGTGGACTGGATATCTAGATGCTGTCTAAAACCTTATGGGAGGTTTGTCCTTATATTTGAACCGTATTATCTCTTTTTAGAGGGAACAGAGGATATTGATGTGTTTTCTGGCATTTTATCTGTGACTGGCCCCTAGAGCACTCCCAGCAGAAGGGCGTTCTGGCCGAGGAGATCTGCGCGCGTGATTCTTTCCATATGCCGCTGACTCGTCCTGGGCGGAATGATGTAATCAGAGGCACACGTGGTGCAGAAAGAACACTTCTGTCAGATTCTCTCTTTTGGACAAAGCAGTGAAGAACTCTCTTCTTTACCAAGCCCACCTTATGAACAAATGCCTTGGGAGTTCACAAATTCTGCACCCTTCTTGTAGCAGGAGAGACGTCCTGATTTGCAGAGGCCAGATCAAGGTTTCTGTGGGTTTGTTTTTGGGGTTTTTTGCACGTAGTTGATGCCCCATTTTTAAAGACAAATATGTTACCAATGTGCAGTAAGGTGTGGGATTTAACAGTAAGGGGTCTCTGTGGGTTTCACAGGGCAGATAATTACTGTCAAGCACATGCAGACATTCCAGGGAAATAGCAGCAGCTAAGGAGAAGCTAAAAGGAGGCTTCAGCATAGCAGATCTGTGACCTTTCTGCTGCTTTCTTATAAACTAGCAATCATGCAGCCTTCTGTTAGTCACTGTTTATTAAAAAGTACTGGTGCATCCTACAGGACCCTTCCTGTTTGTATCCAGATAGTGCTAGATGTTGAACAGTACAGATTACAAGGTAAAAATAGATACGTGGAAATAATTAAATGTGTGGATAATCATTTAACTAAAATAAATCCCTATATGACAAGTTGAAATAAAGCAAGTCTCTGTGGTGACACTAGAAATCTGTAACATCTGTTTGACTCCCAATCACGATCAAAGAAAATTTTGGGGGGCTTTATAAGACTGTGGAATAAAAGTTAGTGTAAAAGGAGCTTGGAGGATGCTGATACACTGTCTCCTACAGAGAGGAACAAAAAGAAAAGGAAGGGTAGTAGGATGAATTTGATATCTGGAATATATATTATGTTAGTGAGTGAAATATCAAACCCTTATGCTGTTTTTATCTTCTACATATGTAGTGTTTAAAAATTGTACAGGTCTGTGAAATTAAATGGCTAGCTGGACTTTGGAGAGCTTCTTCATACCTAAATTGATATAGAAGATAAACTCGTGCTTACATTCTGTGGTAACTACAGGGAGCTCACTTTGTGGCATGACTGGTGTAAAAATTTGCTAAAACAACAGCTAGAGGCAATCTCCTAAAATAATAACGTCATTAAATTTCTGTGTCTGCTTAATATGACACTGAGAACAACTAAAACAGAGTCAGTTCTAGTTTATTAATGTGTCAACACAAAAGCATCATAAAAGCAAGCCCTGTGTGAGAAGTGCTCTCTTGTGATCAAAGCCACAAATGAGAGAAGATCTGAAAGAAGCTTTAGAAGCATCAGAATGATGATCATAGATAGACCTATGAGGAAACAGAGGGAAAGAGGTTAAAAAGTCGATTAAGATTTTTAAGGAACTAAAGTTTTACTTTCCTCCCCTAAGCACCTAAGCAGTATAACTCTATTTTTATAGTAAGCTCTGTCTATATGTTGCCTTTTTTTTCCATCCTGACATGAATGTTGCCTTTCACATTTAACCACTCCTTTGCCTCTCTTCCTGTCAACTGAGCTGCAATGAACACAAGCATGTGAGATTGGCTGCTGCTGAAACATGATTGGTAAAGAGAGAGGGGCAAACCTGTTTTACCTTAGATACCAGAAACATAAATCATCAGTTTTTCAAGTATGTTTTTAGTTCTTAATGTTTTTGTTGTTGCAAAGGACCAAGCACTAAGGTTGGGCAGATAATGGGGATTTTGTTTTGGCAGCCAACCAGAAAAATGTGGAAAGGGTGAAAGCTGAGAGGTTGTTTTTTTTCCAAAGAGTCTTCTTTTTACTTCCCAAAACGACAATTGTAGAATATTGCTCCATTTATTAAGAAAATATTCCATTTGAGCACAAGAGAGCACAAAACTTTGTTTTGGAGACTTTGTAAGAAAAATATTTAAGATTTGGTCTGGTTTATAAAATAAATGTTGGTGGTCTCATTCCCCTTGGTAGCTGTGCTCTCTCTTGATATGTATGCTTTGTCTAGCCACGGAAGAATATTTCTCTTTCTTGCCTGATGGGAGGTTTAAAGCTGTATCTCCTTCTCTCAGAAGTGGGTCAGGAGAGTAGCAAGAGTGCCAAGGCATTGCCCTTGGCATTGGAAGACTGTACAATTGCACAAGAGGTCAGCTGGCTCCATGATGTGCCTCATTTGCCTCCACACTCCATATTTAGTGTGCATGAAACTCAGCCATGCTCAGAGCTGGCTACCATGTCTGAGGTGGATGGCATCAAACTAACCTTCCCCTTCAAGCCCTTAGAAAAGAGTTCTCACTCTTTTCCTTTGCATGCACCTAGTGAGATTGAGAACTTCAGTTGGAAATACTGAGGAGGGAGTACTGGCATCCTTCCTTCAGTCTCCTCCTCCAGGAGTTATTCTGCAGTAATTTGTCATGGGAAAGTTCAGAGCGTTAAAATTCAGGACATGGATTACTTGTGTAATGCATGTGTGAGGTTGTGCTAGATTCTTCATTTTGCATGCACTGATAGTGCACTGTTGGTTGTTGACCTAGAGGACAAAAATCAGATCTCACACTGCTTGGAAGGGTATTCTGTATCTCAGATTAAAGAGGATTATTTTCCTATTTACTTCAATTTTTCTTTAAGAATTGGATACACAGTGAAAGAAAGATGACTCTAAACATCCCACAGGTCGTGATCAAGGAACTCACTTGACAAGCAGAGTGTGATATAAATCCTGCCTTGAACTAGTCAGACAGTGGTTTTTCCTTCTTGGCTTATATTTCTGAGAGAAATGCTAATAGAATAGAATTGCTTGGATTGGAAGGGACCTTAAAGATCATCCAGTTCCAAAACTCCTGCACTGAGCAGGGACACTTTGGACTAGACAAGGTTGCTGAAAGCCCCATCCAGCCCAGCCTTGAACACTCAGAGATTTGGGTCGTCCCCTTCTCTGGGCAGCCTGTGCCAGTGCCTCGCAATCAAGAGTTTCTTCCCAACTCTTAATCTCCTTTTTTAGTTTAAAACCATTCCCCCATGTCTTATCATTATCTGCCCATGAAAAGCCCTCTTTTTTATATGTCCCCCTTTAGGTACTAGAAGGTTTCTGTAAGGTCTCCCTGGAGACTTTTCCAGGCTGAACAATCCTTCTCTCTCAACCTGTCTGCACAGGAGAGGTGCTCCAGCCATCTGAGCATCTTTCTGGCCTCCTCTGGACTCGCTCCAACAGGTCCATGTCCTTCCTATGTTGAGGACCCCAGAGCAGTTTGCAGCACTCCAGGTGGGGTCTCACCAGGGCAGAGTAGAGGAGCAGAGTCCCCTCCCTTGCCACGCTGGCCATGCTGCTTTTGGTGAGCCCAGGACAGCTGGCTTCCTGGGCTGCAGGTGCACATCACTGGGTCATGTCCAACTTTTCATCCACCTGAACCCCAGAATCCACCTCTGTTGTCAGTGAATTCTTCTCCCAGTCTGTACTCATGTCTGGGACTGCCCCAGCCCAGGTGAGGCTACTTTCAGTAAGAGTTATTTAGTAGTGAGTAGTGAGAAACTACAGAAACATGTTTCTGCTGAGAGAAGAGGCAGTAGTAGCATCAGGAATGTTGTCAAGAAACTGAGAGGTCATAATGATCTTGGCTTTGCTGGTGGTTTTTACTTTCCATCCAAAATTTTATGCAAATGGTGTACTTATTTAGAGCTTGGAATTGCATTTAATGGAGGTGCTGTGGATACGTAGAACAAATGCAGTGCATGCATGATGGTTCTTGGTGCCATAAATTGATCACTGGAAAACAGGGTTTTAATGCCCCCCCCCTTCAGATTCGTTGTTCATTGTAGAAGGTGGCAAATCTAAACCAGATAAACCACATTGCACCATGCTAAAATTCTCAACACATGTAGGAAAACCATACTACTTATCCATAATTCCAGCCTTATCCATGATCTCTTTATTTCTCCAGTTTCTTCACAGAGGATTTCTATCAAACGCTAAATGTTTAAAAGAAAGTAACAGAAATATTTTATAGGACACAGATGAACAAAACTTTAAAGAACACCTCAGGCATGTATTTATCCTGTGCTATTCACAGGATTTGTCCAGACAGCAGCTTTTTGTGCAGAACAATGCATATGGCTTTAGATGTTTATGGAGTTTGATCATGAGGTAGCAAACCTGTTCAGCACTTTTTGCTCTTTCATAACCTTCTCAAATTCCCAGACAGGCATCTCTTCCAAATATACCTATACCTACAGATGCAGGTATGTAAGAATAAAAAAGTATTGTAGGGGTGCCTTTATGTTTTAGAATTTAAAATGTGTTTTAGAATTTTTGGAATGTTTGCCTTTACTCAAAGTGCATATGTCTGCAACTAAGTAGTTGTTCTATATTTAAGAATCCATTATAGATACTTTTATTTACTCTGGAATTTTTTGGTTGTTTGTTTTTGTAACATCTGATGCCTTTAAAGGCTGACAAGGCTAATGCAGCCTTGAGGTAGAGGTTACTTGCTGTCGTCAGTCACAGTTAATTGTGAAGCTGAAGTTCATACCCTCTGATGTTAAGTTTTAGTCTTGAGTGGCTTAGAAATAGCTTGTTGTACAGGGCAAAGTGTTGGCTTGTTTTTACCTGTCTTTGTGTAAATACATACCACTTTTCTTAGTAAGTAATAGCTAGCCCTGAAAATGCTTCTTTCACGTACCTTCGGTGCACGCCTGTGGCTCTGTCCTTTCCCACAGTTTATCAGCCAGGCCATTCACCAACTCTGACACTGGGGCATGCATTTGAAAAATGAGAACATAATTTAGATACAAAAACCATGTAGTGCTTGCTACTTGACCATTTTTTTGTGAATCATTTTCCACATGTTTGGTGTACACTCCTTGGTTCCCTTTTAACTAATTTAAGGGGGGGTGCACTGATTTGTAGCAATCAAGAGTTGTATCTCCAAAGGAGCTTCACCTTCAGAACAGATGTTGACTGTGGGTTTGTTTGTTCAGAAATCTTCATCTTTAATTTTCTCAATGACTTGTGTGAATCTCCTCTGTGAAATTTGATACAGGACTTAACTGTACAGAAGTGCAATTTGAGGGAACTTATGCCAAAATTGCTCGCCTAACCCAAGCTGGGTAACTATGTCAGTGTGTATGATTAGGGTGCCTAACATAAGGGTTTTTACACTGAGAGGCTGTGGGGTTTGGTTTGGTTTTTGGTTTGTTTTGGTTTGTTTTTTTCCTGAAGAGATCAGGAGCCTAAATGCCATTATAACTTCTCAGTTTAGCACCTCCCATGCAGAAATGCTTTCCATTTTGTCAGAAGCAGTGCCATGGAGATTAATATATGTAGAATATGATTAATATACTGTAGAATTTGATGCAGTGTTCTGTTAGAAACTAAACATAAAGTTAGCATACACCTTAACAGTGAAAGTTACAATAAATCAGTTCCACTGGCAAATCCCATTTTAAATTAAGTCAGGTAAAGATCAGGTTTAAGCAGAATAGGTTTAAGCAGAATCTAATTAGGAGCTTGAGTGTTGTTAAAAGGATATTGAACTTTGAATTAAATATTTTAAATTAGCTCAAATTCTTTCATTGTACTTTTCTTCCACTATAGCTTAGCCTCAAACTCTTTGTAATTGTTCCAAGCAGGTGCCTTTAAAGTGAAGTTTCCTGCACCCATTTGAACTCTGATTTTTGAATATGCAAAGATTTAGTGAAACTAAAAATACTTTGGATGTTAGAATTCATGATATAGCTGATCAAAGGAATGTTTCTGTGCCAAAGGATTCCTGACAGGAATCATGGTGCCAGAGAGTTGCATATAATTGGCATAGAATGGAACTTTAGTTTTATGTACAGAATCAACAACATTTTAAGAGCTTTTTTAATTATAAGGAAAGATGAAAAAGCAGAAATAGAGAATTAATTGAGGTTGAAAAATAACCAGATAACTCAAATTGATGTATTTAATTTAAATATGGGAGACAAATACTTCATTTTAAAAAAGGGAAAAAAAGAATATTTACTGCAGGCAGAAGATGAGATCAAAGCTGTGAGAAGGTGAACAGTTAAAACTTGGAAATTCATCTAATCAAAAAGCATAGAGAGGGTTTCCTTACATGGAGGTATGAATGTGCCAAATTTGAGTTCTTCCAATGATGTTAAATGTGCTGAAATAAAAATGAGAGGTCAATTTCTCTCACTTGCACATGATGTCTTCTACCATCGTTACAGTGCCTTAGGCTGATGGTCGTAATTTCTACATGGTTTATTTATGCATTTGGAATGCCAAAAACTGCTTCTGTAGCAGAATTATTTTGGTTTTCTGTTACTCTTTGGGGATTTTTTCTCATCTGCTCACACTGCTGCTTACACAAACAAAGATGAAATCATATTTGTAGAGTCATAGAATAGTTGAAGCTGGAATGTGTGTGTCTTCAGGAGCACAGCACCACTTCTGCTGATTGCAGAAGGACACTCATCTCAACAATTTGAAGTCATTTCTGTAATAAAAAATACATTGCAAAAAAGGTGAAAGAGGAGAACATGCATGAAGCTTGTGCTGCTGCTGATTTTTCAGTTTATAAAAGTTTATTTTCACTAAGTATTCCTTCACATTTTCTTTTCTGTAGAACCATGGAAGTACTGGAAGTACTGCAAAACTGAAGTCTTTGATACACAGTGTATGCTTGATTTAAGAGAAATATTTGTTCCAGACTAACTATATTATGAATTTTGATAAAAATTTTCTATTTTGATAAGTTCAGTGTAATCACTGGATACAAGCTAGTAGTTCCTAGAAAATAATTTTTGAGTACTGGCAGCATTTTTCCTCTTTTCTATCTTAGCATTAAAAATCCCCAGTGTTTTTATAAGAATGTTAATTTGAGCTGTAGTCAAAGTAAGTTTCATCTTCTCTGCTTCTGCCCTTGAATGCATCTGGGACATGAAGAAACAGTATAGTGAGTTTTTTTATTATACTTGCTTTAAAGACAGCTATAGTCTCATAAGGCACCATTTATCATAAACTGACTCCTTTGGAAAAGAAAAAAGGTTTGTAACAGGAGGTGGGAGGAATATAAACCATGGCATATTACTTTATCACAAAAACTATATGAATCTTTCCTCATATTAATAGATTCCATTTCTGTACAATCAGTGTTCTGCCTATCCTTCTCCTTGCAAAACCCAAAACATTTTTCAAACATTTTTTTAATATTTAGCAATTTAATCTTTCTAAAGTTTATGAGCTTTGAAGGTTAATGTTGTTCATACTTAGGAGAGGAAAAAATGGTTTAGAGACTTGGTAATTAGCTTATTACTGTGTTAAAATTCAACATGAATTGTCAACTTTGGAGACTTTAATTCATATACACAGTACATCACAGTATAAGTAATATCATTTAAGTGTAACATTTATATGTCACATTTAAGTATATCACAGTACAGTAAGGGAGAATACTAAGTAGGTGAAGCTCAATTAATTGCCATCTTTTTTTATTGACAGGCTAGTGAAGGATGCCCCCTGGGATGAGGTCCCTCTTGCTCACTCCTTGGTTGGTTTTGCCACTGCATATGACTTCCTGTACAGCTACCTTAGCAAGATTCAACAGGAGAGATTTCTTGAAGTAATTGCCAATGCCTCAGGATACATGTACGAAACATCATACAGACGTGGATGGGGCTTCCAGTACCTTCACAACCACCAGCCTACCAACTGTGTGGCCCTGCTGGCTGGAAGCCTGGTTCTGATGAATCAAGGTATGTGCTAAGCCATAGGAATGTTTTTCTCAAGTGTATCAACTCAAATCAGCCACTTATGCAACAAAGTTCAGGATTTGATAAAAATGCTTCTGAGTGTACAGCAGTATTGGGTTTGCTCTTCTGCTGCTTAGTAAAATTTAATTTACTGAGTAGAACAAAAATCTGTGGGCAGATGTACAAGGCATGATATGTGTGTGTATATAAATTCAGTTTTCTAAGTGATTCTGAAATTCTTACCTCACAGTTTGTAAGAGTTTAAAATCCCCTTGTGTACAGTTTGTCCAGTCCTGATTCATGGCCAGTGTCTTTCAGTGTAGATTATCAATGTAGAACGATGCACTGGGTCTCCTTACACAAAGCATTGTGAAAGTCAGCAGTTAGAACCACCCAGTGCTCTGACCTGGGAGCCAGACAACAGGATAACCTGGAATTTCATCCAAGACTTCTGTCCTGGCACCTGGGGGGGCTGCAAAAGTGTAAGTTTATCCACCCAAATGCCACAGCTTAGGACCTTTCTTCCCAAAAGCCTTTCCTGTGGAGATGCACACAAGGCTGTACTTTTTTCCCTCTGAACTCTGCCATTGTACCCCACAACCAACATTTGTGCCAGATTTCCTCTTCTTTGCTTTGGGGACATACAAACCTCCTTCCCATTTCCAAGGTGAATACCCTGGCCTGCTCTGTTGAGAGGCTTTTGCCTGCTCTGTTGAGGGGCTGTCCCTGTCCTCCTGGAGAAGGCAAGTCACAGAGTCAGAGAGCAGGGAAGCAACCCTGACATTAAACCCCAGAGGTACTTCAGCTGAGAGATGAAAGTCATGGAGCCAGCTCCTGCTTTTATAAGAATGAATCACTATTTCATCAGGTGATTATTTTATATGTGCTGAAAGTATTCTGAAAACATGATTCCCAATGGAATGACCTACATGCTGCAAGTCAAGGAAAATCCAGTTTCTGGAGGCTGATGGTGTTGCCAAGCTGCTCAGCCCTGCCAAGCACAGGCACATCTGCACATCACTGGAGCTTTCAAATGCCCAGAGAAGTGTGACAAAAAACTGTGGCGCCTTCTGTGTTTGGAGGGTCATTTTTTGCTAAGTGCCTGTCAAAACAAACATGCTGGCTGATGTGTGTATGATGAAAAGCATCAAGAGCATGTGTGGAAGTTATTCCCTATCCTCCTGTCTTGTCTTCCACAAATTGAAGACTCAGGCCATGTTTATTCAGTGGGTTTGCTAAATTTCATATAATTCCATCCTTCCCAAGCCTTTGTTGGTGCAGAAATCTGGCAGTTTGCAGGATGACTCTGCTTTTCATTAAGATATAGACCATAAGTATGCCTTGTGAACAACAATGAAAACATCACAAAGCTGGACAATGTTTTTTTTTCACTAAAGTGATGTTGTTTGTGGAGAGGAGGAGGAAGGAAAAAAAGCAGGAAATTAATGAATTCTCAAGCAATTTGAAAATAGTAGTAGTATTTCAAATGAAAATAGGTTAAAACAGACTGTATATTTCTGAATTAAAATTCTGTTGTTTTGATATAGAGCAACTTTATTTTTTTAAAATAGCAACTTAAATGAGGTTTTTTTGTTGGTCTAAAAAAAAAACAGAAAACCAAACTTTAATTCCAATATGAAAGAAAATAATCTGAAGGAGAAAAAAAAGGGAGGGAGAAAAGGAATGAACATATTATGCTTCTGTATCAGATAAGTAGCAATTGCAAATAATGTATCCCTGTGTAGACCTTTCTCACAGAAGGTTTAAATTCCAACTAGTAAGTTTAAACACAATTCAGCTATTGAAGCTTGTAGAGACTAAATAGCCAATTTAAAAGAATGTAAATGTTGCCATAGGAATGAAAAACGATACTAATTGAAATGAACTCTAGGCACGTGCATATGGTGAAGTCTTTCCATTTAGACACTCAGATGTTCAAAATAGAAACTTGAGTATTGATATAGATACCTGGTTTACATACTGCTAAATTTAGGTGAGATTTGTTCTGATTTGTCATGTAGCCTGACAGACTGTTGAGTCTTTTACTTTTTTCATTTCAATGTATTATTATTCTTTGTGTACTACAAGTATAGTGCTAGAGCACAGATACACACTAAGTAAACAGGACATTAATGCATTACAATGGTAAAGGCGCTGTGCTGAACCATGGCAAATAACATTCTTGCAGCAGTCAAAAACTAGCTTCCCTTTTATGTCACAAGGGAAAACAGGAGTGGAAACAGTCAGGATTTTATTCTGACAGACCACTGTGCTGCCAACTCCATCAAGAGTAATGAAAGAGTGTCTTAACAGCTGTAAGTGGAATTAAGTAGTACCACTGCCCCTTTCCCATCACAATTTTCTCTTCAGCCAGGCATTCAAAATGCCATGTTAGACTCAGGTTGTCTGTTTTGCTTAGACACTGCTATTTTTTTTTTCTCTCTATTAGCTGAGCAGGATTTGGCAGCCTTGCCTAGTAGGATGCCTGAATTACTCATCACTCTGCTGAGCATAAATAGTGTTGGTGGCAATGAGATGAAACACTCTGAGTAACAGGATTGAATGTAGCTCCTACTTCCTTAGCCTGGCACATGTGCTTCATTCAGCAGGCACTGCTTCACCACGTAGTGGGGTGTAACATGTGCCAGCTGGGCTTTGTTACTGGGTGGAATTAAGTGTGGTTAAATCTGTGTCCAGACACTGAACTGGGAGAACACTAAGTTGCCATGTAGAAGTAGAAGGCAGTTGATCTCTGTTTAGTCCTACCTCTCTTGCTACTCAATCCAAAAGAAAATAAGAGAAGGCATGTAGCCTTTCCTCTGCTGGGTTCCATGTGCTGACTCCTGCAATGCATAAATGCAGTGCTGAGGCTCCCATGCTTGTGCTTGGTGAAAGCAGACTGGCACAGAGAAGGCTTCTCATGACCTCTTCCCAGGTCTTGATTTATGCAGAGCAGACCAAAATAGTAAAATCTCTGAAATGCTTTTCTTTAGAAAAACTAAAACTGCTTAGGGCTTATATATGTGGAGGCTGAGAATTTATCTGCTTGGAAGATTAATTTTATTCTGAAATTGAGGAATCTACTTTTGGAATTGCCCATGCAAAGCTCTTCCAAAATAGCTTTTATTTGGATAACCCTTTAGGTTGTACAATAAACTGAAAATGTAACTAGAACAGAGCAGGTCTTAAAATAGAGTGTGAGTTAGTAGAATATCAGTTAACTGCAGCTCAAACGGGAACTATTTTACTTTTTTTAGTCTCTGTGGATCTCCTTACCATGCTGGTGATCCTGCCAGTGAAAAATGTCTGATCAGAATTGTTGCATTATTAGGGCCCTCTAGTGGGGCCATTGGTTTGTTTTCATACAGCTTTAATTTGAAATGCAATCATTTCAAATAATTTTCAGATTTGGTTTGGCTCTTCCCTTTTTGCATGTCCTGAATGCATTAAGGAAATTTTAAATCGTCCCATCTTATTAGAAAAAGGTATTTGATAGATTTTCCCGTGCTCACGCGACCTTGCTTTGCTGTGTTTAAATACAGTATTTTATTTTTCACCCTAGAAGAACAGGGATGCTGCAGCAGTAGGTTGTATTATAGACCCCTGGGTTGCAGATTCCTTGCTGTGAAGGATCCCACTGTGGGAGTACAGACAGCACCATCTATGAACTGTTGTGTTGTAATTAGTTTTGCCAATGTCTTTTTCTTTCAGGCTACCTTCAGGAAGCTTACTTGTGGACCAAGCAAGTGTTGGCAATCATGGAGAAGTCAGTAGTCCTACTACAGGAGGTCACAGATGGCTCCCTCTACGAAGGGGTGGCTTATGGCAGCTACACAACCAGATCACTGTTTCAGTACATGTTTCTTGTCCAAAGGCATTTTGACATCAATCACTTTGGCCACCCCTGGCTCAAGCAGCACTTTGCATTTATGTACAGGACTGTCCTGCCAGGTAGGTCCTTTGAGTGAATGAAGATGAATCGCTTTATTTTTGATGCAGCAATAAATTTCATGCTTGAAATAGGCCATTTTAAAACAACACTCTACTTGGATTTTTTTCAACATAACCATTTCCTTGGATTTTACTTTGTGAATCATCAAAACAGTAACATCCTTGTTTGTCACTGCTTATTAATGAGGCACACCTTCCACTAGCCCAGGTTGCTCAAAGCTCCATCCAACCTGGCCTCAGACACTGCCAGGAGTGGAGCACCCACAACTGCACAACCTGTTCAAGTGCCTCACTATCCCCACAGGAAAGAACCTCTTCCATATATCTAAGCTAGTTCTATCCTCTTTCAGTTTAAAGCTGTTATCCCTTGTGTTGCTTATTTGCAGGACATTTCATTAGGAACCTATGTTGCTCATATTCCAGGTTAAAAAAACTTAGATAATTCTCCTGGAACCCCAGATCTATTGATGTATGTAAGGGGAGTTGAGTGTAGCTCTGGTACGCCAGCACAGGCACATAAGGAATTGTGCTGACTCCATGTGAGAGCTCAGGCATCCTCTGGGGAGAGG
Source organism: Notiomystis cincta (assembly GCA_013398075.1). Taxonomy (NCBI): domain Eukaryota; kingdom Metazoa; phylum Chordata; class Aves; order Passeriformes; family Notiomystidae; genus Notiomystis; species Notiomystis cincta. The sequence continues at coordinate 91,043 of VZRX01005070.1, read as the reverse complement.
CTCCTAAGAGCAAAACGGACTCACATTGATGGTTTCAAGGTGAAGCTGATTATTTTGTTCTTGAGGGAACCTCTGTTTATCCTTTGAAGAGTGCAGATTCACATTAAAAAAAATAAAAGCTGTAAAGGGAAAGTTACCTTTGCCAGACTTGAGCGAGGAGAGGAAGTGGATTGCATTTTGTGCAGTACTTTGGCTGTCTGTAGCCCAAAGCCAAAGAAGAAAGGTGAATATTCAAGTTAGCTGCAGCAGAAGGAAACCGCTCCTGTGTAACCTATTTACGGCTCATTTACAAGCAGGCCTATAAACATCTCAAAAGGCTGCTTCTGTTTGCACCGCTTGGCTTCAGCGTCAGCTCTTCAAAAGCATCCTTGTGTGCTTCTTTGTTCTTCTGACACTGCTTTCCACTTTTCCCAAGGGTTCCAGAGGACCGTGGCCATCGCGGATTCCAACTATAACTGGTTCTACGGGCCGGAGAGCCAGCTGGTGTTTCTCGACAAGTTCGTCATGCGCAACGGCAGCGGGAACTGGCTGGCAGAGCAGATCAGGAGGAACCGAGTGCTGGAGGGCCCGGGCACGCCTTCCAAAGGGCAGAGGTGGTGCACGCTCCACACTGAATTTCTCTGGTATGAAAGGCAACGAGGGGGCTCGAAAGGAACCTGGCAGCTGTTTGCTGTGGGTGGTAATGCATTATCTTTAGATGTGCGCCGTAGAGGCCGGGCTCAGGCTGTCCGTGTGCCACCCAGGGTCATGAGGCACAGAAGAAGAGCGTCACTTAGCACAGATGCACAGTATGGGTTGCCACAGGGAACACCCTGCTCTTGTCCTACATCTGCCTTTATGGTTTCTTCCCACTGTCTGTTGCTTTCATAGAATACAGGCTGTTCCAAAGGAACTGAAAATTTGCCTGTATGTAGTCTTTGTTTAATTTGGTCTCTTCTGATGGGGTTTAATCCTGTTGTGTTATTTTATAATGAATTAGGTGAATATTTAAAGCATGGTTTTCTTTCAAAAGGTCTGTAAAGTAGTATAAACTTTCTTTTATAAGCTAAATAATCCAAGCAGTAAGGCTAGTGTTAACTGGATTTGCACACTAATTTGCAAGTCATGCTTGGAAAAACTGCCATGCTAGATGGCTAAATGGGTATTTTCCCATGCAATTTACAGCTATGCTAACTTCTATGTCAATCTTCTAAAAGTAAAAAATAGAAAGACTCAAGAAGCTTTAGATCCACATATGAATTCCCTTAGTTTGTAGAGATAACAAGAATATTTTCGAGGAGTCAGTCTCGCACTCTCTCTCTCTCTCTCTCTCTCGTGCAAGAAAAACCTTGTTGAATATCTGTTGACTTGCATTTATGATGTGCACATTAGAGTGCATGTTTGGTAGGCTCCAAGCAGCCTTCAGCTTGTTACTTGCAAAATACAGAATCTCTCCTCTACAACCTCATCCCATCACTGTTTTCTCCTGTGTCTTCATGGAAATTCTGGGACTGTCTAGGGCCTGCCAGAAGCTCCTGGTTAGTTGCAAGAATAAATCTGATTCCAGAACCATCTAACAGAAATATTAGTGGGCTTCATATGTTTTGTTTATTTTGATTGCTTAAAAACAATGCCAGAAGGTTAAATTTTGGGTTGGATTTTTATTGTTTTAACTCCCATAGAAAAAACTGTAATCACTTTAACCTTTTCTGGAATTAAGGCTTCTTTTTAAACAAAATGTCTTATGTCTTACATTATACAAGAAAAACCATGAAAATTTTTCTTCAGCCTAGTTTGGAACAAGAAACTAACATACATTAACTGATACAAATAATAAACATATATCCTTTAGAATGCCTTTTCATTAATTTTTAATTTATTGCCTATTCTATTTGAAAATTACAGACTTCTGTAATGATCATTTTGGGGAAACAGATACTGTGCTTCTCCTCATTAAGTAGTCAGTAAATAGGCACAAATGCTGATGTCTAGTGCAGAATAGGCAGTGTCTGCAGCCTGGTCTAATCTGCCTTTTTTAGAGATCTATGTTACAGTCAGTAGTTTTATGACTATATAGGACAAAACATGGCTAGTTTGAAAGTAGTGGTGCTCTTATTTTTGAACTGCAGAACAGATTTGTATAGGGTTCAGTATGATGAATACTAATTACAGCTATATGATTAGGAAGCATAACTGTGGGCTTTATATTGTTGGCTTGCTCCTTGATGTAAATGTTGAATGTTTTTTTGAGTTTTGTACAAGTGGAATCAGTCTAGTGATTTTTAACCCCATTTTTCTCACCTTTCTTCGCAGGTATGATGCGAGTTTGCGCTCTGTACCTCCACCAGACTACGGGGTTCCTAAGCTGCATTATTTTGAGGACTGGGGAGTTGTAACTTATGGAAGTGCTTTGCCGGCTGAAATCAACAGGCCTTTCCTTTCCTTCAAGTCAGGAAAGCTGGGAGGACGTGCAATATACGATATTGTTCATAAGAACAAGTACAAAGAGTGGATCAAGGGGTGGAGGAACTTTAATGCTGGCCACGAACACCCAGACCAGAACTCCTTTACTTTTGCTCCCAATGGCGTACCTTTCATAACAGAAGCTCTGTATGGGCCAAAATATACTTTTTTTAATAATGTGTTGATGTTTTCCCCTGCTGTGTCTAAGAGCTGCTTCTCCCCATGGGAAGGGCAGATTACAGAAGACTGTTCCTCAAAGTGGCTTAAATATAAACACGACTTGGCTGGCGACTGTCAGGGACGAGTGGTTGCCGCCACGGAGAGAAGCGGGGTGGTTTTTATCAGGGGAGAAGGAGTGGGTGCATACAATCCTAAACTGAAGCTGAGAAAATTGCAACGAAACCTCATACTCCTCCATCCCCAGCTTCTCTTGCTAGTGGACCAAATCCACCTAGAAGATGACAGCCCCCTGGAGGCAGCAACCAGTTTCTTCCACAACGTGGATGTGCCTTTTGAAGAAACGGTTGTCGATGATGTCCACGGCGCCTTCATTAGGCACCGCGATGGGATATATAAGATGTACTGGATGGACGACACCGGCCACAGCGAGAGAGCCACCATTGCCTCGAGGATGTATCCCAGGGGCTACCCCTACAACGGGACAAACTACGTGAATGTAACGACCCTGCTGCGGCACCCCGTCACCAGGGCCATTTACCTTTTCATTGGGCCCTCGGTGGACGTGCAGAGCTTCACCGTGCGCGGCGATTCCCCGCAGCTGGATGTCTTTGTGACCACTGGCGAGCACGCCTATGCTGTGTACCTGTGGCCCGCCGAGGACGGCTCCCGCTCCGCCTTTGCACAGGTTATTGCAGACCGCCAGAAAATCGTCTTTGACCGAGCCTCTGCCATCAGGAGCTCCACAGTGCCAGAAGTGAAGGACTACGTAGGGATCGTGGAGAGGAACCTCCAGCATTTTAAGCCCGTTTTCCAGCAGCTTGAGAAGCAGATCCTGTCTCGTGTGCGCAACACGGCCAGCTTTAGGAAGACTGCTGAGCGCCTGCTGAGGTTTTCAGATAAGAGACAGACAGAGGAGGCCATTGACAGGATATTTGCAATCTCACAGAGGCAGCAGCAGCAGCAGCGTGGCAGAGCAAAGAAAAACAGAAAGGTAGCCAAAGGCTACAAATTTGTTGATGCCGTTCCTGACATTTTTGCACAAATTGAGGTGAATGAAAGAAAAGTGCGACAAAAGGCACAGACTCAAGCACAAAAAGAGTTGCCTGTAGACGAAGACGAGGAAATGAAAGATCTCCTGGATTTTGCAGATATCACCTATGTGAAGCACAAAGCTGGGGTGCCAGTCAGAGGCCGATCAGGGCTGGCACAGATGGTGACGACTGCTCGAAGTAGTGCCCCATCAATATCAGCTTCTTATACTCGCCTCTTTCTAATTCTCAACATTGCTATTTTTTTTGTCATGTTAGCAATGCAGCTCACATATTTCCAGAAGGCCAAGAGACTGCATGGCCAAAGATGTCTGTATGCAATACTTTTAGTAGACAGCTGTATATTATTGTGGCTGTATTCTTCCTGTTCTCAGTCACAATGTTAGCAGAAGACCTCTACTAGTTGACCAGTTTATGGTCATATATGTCTATGCAAAAGCATTAACCCTAATAGGGCCAAAGTTTATATCTTCTCTTTTTTTTGTTGTTTTTCTTTTTTTTTTTTTCTGAAACATTCCAAAAACATATGGGGAAAGGTTGTTTTCAGACCACAAGGAATTGAAGAATAGGGCAAGCAATGGATATCTCAGAAAAATCAGTTCTTACTAAGTACTCCTCCTTTGTGTTTTGAGTTGGGCCTCACATCTGAGGGAATGTTATGCTTTGTTCATCAGAGTTCATTAATGTAAAGCTGTAATTAGTTTTTTGTTGAGAAGAGCCCTCTTGATGTGTTTGTTTCTAAGGGTTTTTTAATACAGAATTTGATTTGCATGTAGTGAGTTTTAATTTAAGGCTGCTAGGGATGTCTCTGGACATTCTCCTAAGACGAGGACATTCAAACATCTGTATACAAGGCAGATCTTAGCAGTAGACTTCATTTCTCTCTGCCAAACCAAAGAATGGCACAGTATGGGACACCCCTGTATCGTTATTGCAGACCCTTGTATTGTGTCATCTCATCCATGCTTTACAGTCTGGCACAGTGGGGAAATGGCAATCATGTCAGGGCTTGCCAAGTGAGAGGCACGTCACTAGTAGGTAGTAGTAGAAGGCAAATATGGGGTTAACTCAAAGTAGAACAGAACACAATTCTCAGGAAAAAGAAAATATATATTTTAGCCAAGTATAGGCTGTAGAATGCTGAATTCTGTAGGGTCTGTTCTCCATTTTAAAAGGCAGGGTTTCAAGAAAGTTTTCTAAAGTTTGAAGCACGTCTTAGTAGGGAAATAATGTCCGAGATAACTGCCCTTTCATATGTAATTTTAAAAATACAAAGAACCAAAGCAATCCTGTGGTAACCTCAGCAACTGCCAGTATGGAAAAGTATGTATTAAGGAAGTATTTCATGTCTTTTTTTCTTTTCACATGGCTAGAAAGAAGACAGTTAAAATTTTGTGAACAGCCTGTTCTCTATAAAGCACCAGCAAGGGTTCTGCAAGCTCTTGGTGGCCCCGGGTCAATTATTTCGGGATTAGTGGTAAATGGAATCATGTGGTTTATGACAAAAATTAGTTTGACATCTCCACATATATTTCCCTCTGTTCATTAAACTAATTTCAAAAATTCATAGCTATTTGAGAAAATGGAAGCTCTGTGGAATTGGAGCATACCTGTATGTCTTTACAGAAAAACAATTCTTCAGTACATTTGCTAAATAAAAGCATTATCATTATCTCTGTGGAAAAGTTGTTTTGCTTTTATTTAAATATTTTTCCTACAGTAATTATGTTCAACAGCACTTGCTTCAAACCACAAACCTTTGCTTCCTCTTCTTTACACAATTTAGATGTATGTGATCTGCATTACTCCTGTTAAGCCTTCTGCAAGTCTGTGTGTTGAAATGCGATGAGCTTTCCTTGCCTAAACATCTTCAGTGAATAGACCAGAATATTTTCACTAGGTTCCAGTTACTAGGCCAGTTCAGAGCACTGTATTCACACACACAAGTCCTACTGCAGTCTCCAATGCCTGGGTTTATTCAATGAAATTTGCTACATTTTATCTGAGCAAAGATTTAGGTACCCAGTTAATTTCTGATCCATGCGTAGTTACTGGATTATGAGAGCCTTCAGACAATAACTCAGCCCACCTAAGACCTTGGAACATTTTCAAGACATACCTTCCCCTTTTCCCTAATTGCAAAAGGCATGTGAGGTGGTTAATTGTCTATTTAAACTCACTCACTTCGTTTCTTAAGGCAAAGGATGCTGAGCCTAGGGAGCTCCATGTTGGTAGTGATGCCTGCTGAAAGCAACTAAACTGTGACAGCCTATGGATAACTGGAAATCTCTTCATTTCTGCCTTTGCACTGTGATGGTGCTGTGAAGACATACAAAAATAGCTGTTGGCTTATGTTCAATTTTAAAGACACTGTTAGTTTTTCAGTATTAGGTGATGCTACTATTGGCGATGAAACACCAAAAAATCAAGAGTTTATTTCATGTCTGTGCACATTTCCCCTGTGTCAATTTGCTATTGCTTTGAACTACCAGAAAGCCACTCTGTAGTCTAGAAGACTTGAGAAGTGCCTGCAATTCTTTGTCTGTTTTGTAGTGTGGCATCTAAATTCTAGCATGGGATTTGTGTAGCTGTCAAACGAAACTGCAGAGGTTAGAAATTAAGGTATGGTTTTGCTCGGTAGCTCTCATTTACTCTACACTTCTCTGCGCTCTTCCAGCTGTGCCAAGGGAAAGAGGTGGTTGCAGGAGCTGCCTGTGCTCACAGCCAGGTCTTAAAGCAGCTTTTAAAGCAGACCAGCATTCAAGGGAATGGGGTGTGTGCAGTGGAACTGTAAAGGGAAATGAAGTGCAGCAGCCTGACCTGAATGAGAGACCAGACCCATTTCAGCACAAAGTGTGCATCCAGGAGTTTTCCACCCTGTGCTTGGTTTGCATCTGCTATGGATTTATGTGTATATGGCTGTCATTACTTGTTGCTCTGAACTCCACTTGCACAGATGTAACTTTGATTCAGATTGGGCAACTAAAGAAGAAAATTAAGCCTTAATTGTGCTGTCTTTTAGATATGAAAAGAATCCTTACTTACTCTTTTCCAGGCCAGAGCCTTTAAAAAGTCCCTCTCCAGTGGTTATGTTTCCACTCTTTTTCCATTCTTGTCTCTCTCATTCTTTACCAAGGACTGTAGCTTTTTCATGGATTCTGAGACAAATGGAAGAACAGATTGCTCTGTGCCATCAGTAATGTGGCACAATGTAATTGGGTGTTGGCTAGAAGTGTCTGTGTCACAGAAAAGAAACAGTTCAAGGCCTCAGGTGGCAGCATACACTGAAAAATCCAAGCTGCCCTTTAGTCACTAGGAAGTGCAGTGAGGAAGAGCAGGTAAGTGGGATCAGCCCAAAAGCCCTGCTGGCTTGTGGGAGGGCTGGAGAAAGATGGTGTTCCTCAATACTTGCTTATGCAGGAGAGGATGCTCTCCTCACCTTTGCATCCTTTGTCTGAACTGCAGGAGAGAAGCAGCCTCAGTGAGCTCTGTGTCCATGGCAGAAGCACTTAGCACTGGGTTCACCTAGACTGGATATGCTGGACAGCTTTTGAAATGTCACTGTATGGTATCCAGCAGCAAAGTTATTTTTTGCTCCCTGTTTTAAATGGAGTAACAAGACCGAGGTGTTTCTGGCACATGCCTCTGCTCCCATTCTTATTCTGCTTCTTTTTCATTTCTGAAAATGTTAATTTTCTGCATCTCTGGCCATGGGAAAAAGTGGCTATCCAGGAACTGGGTATATGTTCCTGTATTCATCTGAGACCCTGCTGACTTCACTCAATTTCTCTTCAATAGCTGCTGTTCAGTCATGTATGCTTCATTTCAGGGCTGCAGTCTAATTTAGTCTAAAGTTAATTCACTGTAGTCTGAGCAAAGTGAAGGCAATTCAGCCCATAGGTAGTGGTGTATATGTTTGAGGGTGGAAGTGGAATCTGGTTTTTCGATTTTTTCAATGATTTTTTTAGTCCAGACAAAGAATGTCTATCTGTGTAATATACATCATTGTGACTGAAGGAAGCAAAGGGAAAGGAGCACATTACTTCATTTCTTGTAAGATCAAAGCTTACTCTGAAGAATTATGTGTCTGAAATATATCACATTCTCCTGCTGGCCTATGTATTTTCCAGTGATGAAAAGCATTTTCTTAGTGTTTGAAAGCATATCGAGTTTGGAAAATAGCCGTGTTTCTGCACTGGGACATTGCATTCACATTTATTTGGTCTGCAAAAGGCTGAGTTGGGATCAAACATACTTTTGTCTAACTTTAATCCCTTTGCTCTGGCTAGTCTGTTAAAATCAGTAGGGTAACTTCAGGCTGGTAAGTCAGACTGAGTTAATGAAGCCAAGATGTCATTTTCTGTCCTTTTTTGGCAGCTGACTGCAGGAGCTCTCTGCAGCAGAAGGCCTGTGCAGTCCAGGGCTGGGTATGTCTGCAGTGTCATCAGTACAGAGACTATTTTCCAAACCTTGAAACCAATCATGCCAAAACACTTCAATAAAAGAGATCTGGACCTTATCAAGTAAGGAACAAAACCATTATCTGCTGCAGGCAGGCAGGAGGCTGGACCCAACTACACATTCCTTCAGCAAAATGCATGTGTAGCATTTCCCCCAGATGCTACCTTTCCTGCAAGGTTCTTCAGGCTGATAAAAGAAAACAGCATTCATAGGATCTGTGATGATTTTCCAGAAATTTAGGATGCAGAGAAAAATTGCTAGCTGAAATGCATTATAAGACATTTAGCATGATGTTGTGACCTTTTTCCCCTTTGACTTGTGCTCAAAACCATCAATGGTTTCATTGCTGGGACAATCAAGAGGAAAACTGTCCCATTCCAACCCCCAGGGCTGTGTTACCATGAATAATAACAGCATGTTATGGAATAATCCATAACAAGTATATATGAGTTTGTGACTGTCCCCAAAATATCGAGATAAGTTTTTTCACCAAACACTCCATACCCAGTCTAGCTTCGTAGCTACCTCCAGTTGGAAGGCATTCTTTAAGGAGGTGGAATGCTTCTAAAATCATGAGCATAAATCCCCTGGTTTCCCACTTTGTCTTCACTAAAGCTGTAGTACAGGAAGCGAGGAATGCCAGGGAAGGTGGGCCTGTTGGATATGCCAACAGGAAATGCCAGTGAAGAAAACCTGAGGAGGACTGGGGCAGGGAAACTTCCCTACACTGCCACACTGCTGTGAGAGGAAGCCAGATGAATTCACCCTGTGGCAAGAGGGGATAGGTGATCAGCTTATGCATTTCTTTTTATCCCTGAAGAACAGGACTATCCTTGGGATGAGGAGCTGAACTGTTTGGCTAAGGAGGACCAAGTTTCTCTGTGACCTAGTAAAGATACTACTGTAGTTATAGTAGATCTTAGCTATTAATTGTAGTCTAGAATTATATTCACTTCTCTCATGCTTGTCCTTTTTTTATTTGGCATAATCCTTATTTTAAGCAAGTAAAGTAGTTGCATTCTTTCACTTATTAAGTTTGTCTTGGAGTTTCCTCTGGTGGACCCAACTGCAGGCTGGTAGCAATGAGAAAATGGGCAGAGGACCAGAGTCCCTGCAGAGTTGAAGAACTCTGCCTTTATGAAAGGTAGAGGAATATAGAAGATGTTCAATAATGCTATAAAATACAGCTGCAAATGCCATGCAAATAAAATGACAATGATGATGGAGTATTTGAACATTACACAATAAATGAGGGCAGACCAAGAGACTTGGAAAGTTACTGCTAACATAAAATACAGGCAACAGGGAATACTTTCTCCTCATGTCCCATATATAATTCTTTCCTTTTGAATCATATCTTCCCTTTAAAAAAAATGGAAAGTGAACACATGAGTGCTGTTGAGTGTAATAGAATTCAGCCTTTAATACAAGCCAGACCTAGTTGCCATAGAGCCTGACACAGCTTGTACATTTGTGGCAAGCTGAAACAGTTTGGGTATTCTGTAGCTAAGGATTAGATTGATTAGAAAAAATATATGAGCAAGGGAGGTTGAGGATCAGAAGCCAGAAACTCTTCAATTCTTTGACAGCTTTAAAAAGCATAGGGTCTCAATTCTTGGGCTGCATTACTGTTAGAAAAAATTCTATAAGCAACAAAATTTTGGCAGCAAAGGAACCCAAGATGAGAAACTGGAGACAGTGGTATACTACCACAAAGTAAAGAACTAATCTGTTCAAGTTTAAAAAGAGAAAGAAGGATTAATTGACTGGAAAAGTACAGAGCATGTTTTATAGCACATGATCAGCCACCATTAGGACACACACTTATGCACACACAGAGTGGAACAGATCAAATCTGTTTGATAGGACAAAGGGGGATGGCCTTAAGATGAAAGAAGGCAGATTTAGATTAGATATCAGGAAGAAATTCTTTACTGTGAGGGTGGTGAGGCTCTGGAACAGATTGCCCAGAAAGGTTCTGTCCCATCCCTGGAAGAGTTCAAGAGCAGACTGGACAGGGCCCTGAGTGCCCTGGTCTAGTGGAAGATTCCCAGGACATGGCAGGAGGGGTGGGTGGAACTAGGTGATCTTTCAAATCACTTCCAACCAAGATCACTCTGTGATTCTATGACTCTGTGAACCCTCAGCTATTCAGCAACTCCAGGGCTTGCTGCCTTGGTGTGATGGTATAACCTGAAGAAAGCAAAGACACATGGAATACAAAACATCTGTAATAAGAATATAGAAATACTTTGGGTTTAATACGCTTAAATTTGCAAAGTAATTTTATGATATTTCATTTTCCATAGTAAATGAAAAAGACTGAGCTTTTCTTTCATAGAACTGACTAGTTAACTACCCAGGATGATTTGTCTGATTAGTCGTAACTATGATCTCCCCCACCAAGGCTACTTAATTTCATCATAAAACATGACAACTTCTACCTTTCTACTCCTATATTCTATCATATATTTTCTTATAAGTTCAGCAAATATTTGTTACTTCATCTGCAGACAGCATTAAAGAATCACACAGATTTCTTTAGAGCTCATATAGATTGTGGATTGAACAGTGAAACCCTCATGCAGCTGGTTGCTGTGGGACATTTGGACTGGGTCACAGGACCTTCCCCATACAGAAATGAGACCTGAAGTGGACCCATAGTGTTAAAAACAGTAAATAATGGCAAGGGACAATTAGTTCCATGGCTTATGTGACTCTGTACCAGAGCTCACCCATCAGAGCCTCCTTCTGAGCCACACTTGGTTTTCCAGACCTGTTTCCTTCCTACCCACAAAAATTCATTTTCAGCCAAAAACTGCTAATAAATGTAATGCCTTAAAATAGCAGTAAAACGTACTCAAATACTTGTAAGCTGTGCAGGCCCAGGCACAGTGCTACTTCTCAGGCTGCTGTTTTACTAAGTATTAGTACTATTAATGATTTATGTGGTGCCACTGAGCTGTGTGACGCTTCCCAAACTTGTAAGAAGGCTGGTTCAACCACAAAGTCAGAATAACTTCCCCAGTTTCACAAAGTGAGGCAATGGCTCTCTGGGGGAGGTCACTCAACCTGGAGGGTAGATGCAGATCTGCTCGTGGACAGGACCTCCAACATCTTAAGCATTAATTTCATCCAGAATTAGACAAAAGGCATTACAAGAATTTTCCTAGAATAAAAAGGCTTTTTATCCATGTGTCTCTCTGAACTGGAGAAATGCAGCTTACACCTCTTTCAGTTGAAGAAGCAAGCCCAGTTCTTTTAAACAGAAAACCAGTGCAGAGGGTTTCTTTTCCATTGCAATCATGAATGTACAAGATACTGGAGTATTGATGTGAAGAGGGAGTTGAGCTTGGTAAGACTAATGGGAGGAATTTAGGACAGGATGGGCCTTGGATGTAACAACTAGAAGAAGAACGACTTGTAGGAAAACAAAAGCAGTCTTTTGTCATTCTGAACAAGTAGAAAAAGTTCCAGAAAAAAAAAATTCAAAATAACCTACTGTTAGGACATAACTAAAACAAGATCTGCACAATATGTTCTGGTAAAGCCCTTCAGTGCACTTACACACACACACACACATGCTGCATTTATGACCAGTATTATGCATTTTATTGGACCACAGAATTAGTTCAGACTACAGCTTTTTCCACCTAGAAAATGTTTGAGAATCATTCATCTGCAAATGAAAGGATAGAAGTTAAAATGTCAAGGAGAAAATAAAATATTAAACAAGTCCACTTGTTTTCAGCTGACCTCATTTTAATAAAAAATATTTCAAAGAAGAAAAATGTTTTGAATAAAAGAAAAATAACATTTTGTTCTAAAAATGTCCATCTTTTAAATTCTCACATTTTTCCCATCCCCCTTGGAAGACATGAAATTTAATGCAAATCAATGTAAAAACAACCATTAAATTGGAATTCTGGGTCCCTTAGCAGAAAGCTGTTTTTCTGAATACTTTCCATATAATGTTTTGCAGCTGTTGTGGCCAGACAAGTGTTAACTTAGAGGGCAAGAAAGAGCTGCCCTGGGAGAAGAGAGCTCTGAGTGAACAGGGGCTCTGTAATTCCCCAGCCCCATGGTTCCTCACACCCAGGAGCCCCCTTGGGCCACCCCTCAGCTCCCAAAGCTGCCACCAGCTGGGCTAACCCTGGCCACTCCTGCACCCCACTTGGCTGCCAGCACAGCTGCTCCCCCACTTCCCAACGAGGGTGGTCTCTCTTCCCTCACCCACCACTCTCTGTGAATATTTACTGCAAACATGGTTTCTTGGAGGAGGGTTAATCCTTTTTCATGCAGAGCTCCCCTCCCTTTTCCCAAGAAGCTTGTTCCTGAAATCGTATTTTATTACAGATAAATAAAACACTGCTAAAATTAGGCTCAGAAAGAGAAGTTGCAGAGTTTCTTGGCTCTGTGCTTTCCCCTGTGTGGTCGTAATCTGTTCCAGAGAGCTGCCTCTGGTCCTTTGACTCTCTTGTTAAGCCAGTGGTTCTTGGAGGGAGCCCATGTCCCTGTCTTTGTCAGGGTGTGCCCTTGCAGCAATTTCACCTTGCATCTGTTTTTTCTGCTGTGCTGACAGAGAATCAATTATAGAATCATCAAAAAGTTTGGGCTGGAAGGGTCTTCAAAGATCATCCAGTTTCAACCCCACCTGCCATAGGCAGGGACAATTTCCACAAGACAAGGCTGCTTAAATCCTCATACAACCTATTCTGGAACACTTCCAGGAATGGGGCATCTGCTAAGACTTTTTCAGGTACAGCGAATTTAAGTTTCAAGGTGTGCTAACCACTGTCTCTAGCTGCATCTAAGTAAAAATCAAGGTAATAATACTTACCAATAATGCAAAGTTTTTCCTGATATTTAAAAATGAACTGCTGCTTTAAAGAACTGGAGAGATACTTTCCTAGGCTGCCTGACCAGAAAACAAAATGGCATGTATAATTCAGTATAGAAGAAGTGGTGTTCAAAGTTAAATCAAATCCTACCTTCACATATACACTGATAGACTCTGAGCTTGCTGAGGTTATCACTCAAGGACTGAAGAGTTTTTTTATCATAATGCATATCTTGCTAAAATGTCTATTCATGGATGATAAAAAGAAAATTAAAATTCTAGAAATTATTTCAAGGAAGTACAAAACAAATATCAGCATGCCTTTGTAACAAACTGTGATTCAGTTGCATCTTCAATGCACTGGAAATCTGGTATACTGCCTACTTCCTCTCATGTGAAAAATGATACCTGAATCCTAGACAGCAGTTCAGGTGGCAACCTGGATAAAAAAGTATGCAAAAGTATACATCAGATGAGTAATGGCTGTGATAGGATCTCCCCAGTCTGGAAAGAGAGGGCTATGGTGAAGGTGTACAAGACCACGAGTTGTTGGAGACACCAAGGATCCTTCCAGAAAGAGGCATCAAATGGGATAACGTCTGGTTCGAATGAAGGTTAAGCACACTTGCTATACAATATTTTGGATATCAGTAAGTCTTCATGGGTTCAAACAACAGGTTTTAGATACAAACAAAATCCCTTAAGTGCAGAATCACAGGGTATGAGTTCATTGCCAAACTTCCTTCCCTGTCCCTGTGCTCCCCACTGAGCTATTGGCTGTAGCTGAGATGTTACAAGAGTAACCTTCGGCCTGACTGATTATTCCTCGTTTCCTTTTTTTGTTGCTATATCATTGCATTATACTGCCACATAATAAAAAGGGCTCCTCCAGGCCAAGGCAAGCATTTCATTTAGCAGCATGTTTTCCTCTGCAGCAGCAGCAGCTCGGCACTGAGCATGGCACATCTGCTGTGAGCCCAGCAGCCACCTGAACCAGTGCTCTGGAGCCTCTGTGCAATCCTCTCAGCTGCCCAAAGAGTGGTTTAAAGATTAAATGAACAAGGTCCAGCTGCCTTTCCCCTTGGCAAAGACAAACATCCAAAATGTTACTTTAAAGTAAAAAATGAAAGTTATATAATTTCCAGCATAACTACTTAAAAAAAAAAAAAAAACCTGAGTGATTATCTTGAAAAATTAACATGATTATAGTTGAATTTTTCTTCCATAAGAGAAAAACCCACATCCTATTGCTAAAAATAAGGCAGGATAAAAAAATCTGTATACAGTTCTGGGTGGTCTTCTCACATTTTATTCACACTTTGAATCTGGTGCCCCACTGAAAAAATGATGAGGTTTAAGCCATTGCTAGTTACAATGCATGTGTGGACAAACACAAACTATTTTTAGAGAAACAAATATCTTCATTGTTTTGCTGTTGATAACTGGAGTGGTTTTCCAGTGTGGTCTCTGCTTGACTGTGCAGTGAGCACATGTTCTTTAATTTGCTCTGTGAAGGGCTGTTTCTGTGCCTCACTGTATGACAACAAGAAACTGAAAGCTCTGCAAGCCTCTCTGAGCCGTGTGAACTGCAGGACGCTTCCTTTTCTCTTTCTTCCTTTTCTGACAGAGATTTTGCTCTTCCCCAAGTATGGAGAGGCAGAAAAATGAATAGGTTCCCTAAGGTAGTGGATTTCTCCATTGGCCAGCAGGCCATTGTGAGTTACAGCCTGGTGTCCCTGCTGACGGCTGTCAGCGAGTACATCTTCTCGTCTGTAGTGCTCAAGTGTCCCTGCAACTCTGGGAACATGCTCTGTGGCTGCTCAGCTCCTGCCTTTGTCCTCAGGACAGGACAGGCAGATGCTCTCAGGAGAAGTGTCTCCATGCTGCCCCTGGGGAGCCTTCTGCAAGGTGTTGCTGCAGGTGACAGCCAGAGCCTTGGTGGCCCCGCTCACCTGGCTGGCGGTGGCCCTGCTCGGAGCCAGCTTCTACGAGTGCGAGGCCAGCAGGAGGGAGCAGCCTGATAAAGGCCCTCTTCTGTAAAGATAACGGGACTGACTGCCAAAACCAGCTGCTCAAAATACCCTGTGATGAGAAATTATCAGAGCAGCTGTCTGGTGAATGGCTCAGCCTTCAGGCACAGTCCCAGGTAAAGCCTCACTGCTCTTCTCCTCCCACTTTGGCCCTGGCTGCTTAATGTGTAGTGATATCTGCTGGGGACTGCAAACAGTCCTTCGCGCTTATGTTGTAAAATATCATATACCAAAAGCACATGGCTAGCAAAAATTCATTGGCAAAAAAGCTGTAGCAGAAAAGCAGTGGGTGTATTTTTATGCTACTTCCTGGTTTTGCACATTTGCCTGGTAATGGTTTGGCACTGTCATTTACAAAACTTCATTCGAAGCTGGGCAGGGAACCAGACTAGAGAACGTGACTTTCCACAGCAAGTTTTCTTCTCAGTTAACTTAGAAGTTGTGTGAATTCTTCTCTCCAATTCTATGCCTCTAAATACCGCTAACTTCTGCAAATAGGCATTAGTTGAGGAGAAGCTGAGATCACTAACAGAGGGGAAGCTGATGTCTCCTTGAAACAGCATTGTTGCAAGGAGACATCTGGAAAGAGAAACAAAGAAGAAAAGCTTGTTTGACTATAAATCTCAATGCTCGAATCTCTTAATAATTTCACACTTGTATTCTAGAAGAATAGTTAAAATATGTATCTGTCTTGTTAAAGTTTCTTGTGCTGAAGGCAAACTACATGATCAAACAATAGCACTTGTGGATTGGGTTTTGTTTGGGTTTTTGGCAGCACTTCAGTTTTGTTTCTACATTTGTGTGGATCTTGTCTTAAATCCAGTAGGAAAATCAGATATTGCAACTTTTTCCCAGGAAAACATTAAGTGTTGGTTAAGGGAGTTAAGTTTATAAGAGTTTATAATTACTTGGATTTTTGTAAGTTCCTCCTTAGTACAAATACTTATTAAAAAAAAAAAAGTGGTTTTATTTGTTAAACACTTAGCATGCTGCTTCTCCAAGAAAAAGGCTGGAAAGGGGCAAACTCTACACCATTGAATTCAGATAGGGTAAGAAAGGAGCAAAGTCAAGGAAGACTGGCTGCTACTGACATTGCAGTGGAATATAAAAGAAACATCCAGTCAAACAAAAATAGGAAAAGTGTGAGTGCATTTTTATTACTGACCACCATGTTTAACATCCAATCTACTTTCAACCAAATTAAGAACCAAAAATAACACAAACTCCTTTTCCTTTAGCACTCAATACATTTTCATTTGAAGAAAAAGTTGTCCTGAGGTAAAAGAGCATGTTGCAGGATCTCTGCCTGGAGCTTAGATACTCTCTGCCTGGAGCTAAGTACGCCTGGGTAGAGGAGGGACCAGATTCTACTAGGACACTTGGGTTTGACAGGACCTCTGAAACTTATCTAATGATGTTAAAATCAGGTATAAACCAAGAATGAATTCCCATACTCAATAGCCAAATCTGTGTCCTCCCTACAAAACATACAGGACACAACCTTTCCTCTGTGTTGTGCAAAAACTAGCTGGTTTTGCAGGCCCAGACATCAGGGAGAGCAGCTACATTCCATGAGAACACAGCCAGCAGGAGCTCTGATTTGCAGCATGAGGCAGATAGGGTGATTCTGCACCCTCTGTACCATAAATGGGACCACAAATGTAGATATTGATGGTCAGTATCTTGCCTTAAAAGTTAAGAAAGCTGGATATAAATGAGTGAACAACTTCTGCCCATCTTCTCTTTTGTTGGTACTCATCCTTAATCTGACAAGATCAACTCAGGGGTGCAGAATTTCTGTATGTCTGGGTGAATTGCATGCATGGGATCCCCTCTTTTGGCAGCAAGCAGAGAGTTATGTGCACTCCAGGGTGTCTTTGCTTACAGTTTTCATATTTCTTCAATGTTATGTTCTATACTGCCACATAAGACCATGCAAAAGCACTATGAACTTATCTATCCTTTTTGCAAGCTGATAGGATGGTTCCTGATAGCCAGCATCATGGCTGTGGCACTGATATCAACATGTGTCAGCCACTGTGGCTCCTCAGTCAGCTATCTTCAGCTCAGGCTCTGGAAAAGTTACTCAGAAAAAGAGGATGAACTTTTTGAGATCAAAGCCAAAGAGCATGCAACCAAGCTGGCAGAAAGAAATACAAATTGCTTTTTTGAAGCCACTGACCTAGCACCATTTCATACTCCCAGCAACAAAGCCTGGCAGAAGATTTCACTCTTGTATGCCTTTAATTCACAAGAGCAGTATTACAGCATGATACGCAAGTACATGGGCACCAACAGAGGCAGCAGCACCAAATTCAAGGAAAGAGTTCAGGATGACAATGTTTCAGCATTCAAGTATGAAGCCCAGGCAGGTGATTCAGGGTTGCAATGAAACAAATCCTTTGCAATGCTGGCAGTTTTTTAACCCTACTGGTATAAGAAGAGTCTTACTCTCTTCTTGTACTCAAATCTATGCAAATTGAAGGTGAAAGCTGATAGTTGTAGCCCTCAGTAGATTTGCTTTCAATTAAATTTTAATCCTTTTGCTTAAGTACATTTAAATGTCCATTAAGAAGAGTCCTGTGTAAAATAATCAGCATCCACAAAGATGTCAGTATGTATTAGGTCAAATCATTACCAAACACCTTAAAAGCACTTGGCAGGTGGAGTGACAATACCAAACCTTATCAAGGAGACAAAAAAAGGAATGGAAGATTCAATCAGAAATTCAGCTTAGTTTATTAGCTCTCTCTTTACAATGAAGCTTACAGTGAAGCTTAGAGAAAGCTGTAGATTAAAATATTTAGCTTGCCTTGAGGGGTTACACTCATGCATAACATGGTGGTGTAGGTGAAGCTTATATATCAACAAATGTTAAAAGCACATTCATACATTTAAGGACATTAAAAATCTGCAATCCATGCCTTGTCAGGGGGGTTGAACTAGATGACCTTTAGAGGTCCCTTCCAACCCTAGCAGTTCTGTAATTCTGTAAGAAAATGAGGACAGTATAGATTATTTACTTTCAAGATAATAATAATGAAAGGAGAGAATATTTGGCTAGTGTTGCTGGAAAAAGTAAAAATGGCCACTGCCAATAAAGAACCTTTATTGTGGTCAGCCACATGTCCATCTCAACCAGCTGGCCATGACCAGCAAAAACCAGACTGAGGGCTCTTGCACAGGCAGTGAAATCAAATTCCACAACACCTTTCAGCTCTAATTAAAAGAAGAAATAATAATTTGAAAAAAGGCGGGGAAACTTGTCACTGGTTATAACATATTGTTACATGTTGTACACTTCTTACTGGTAGCTGGTAGCAGCAGTTGGGCTGAGACCAAGGCTGGGTAACAAAGAGTTTAGTTTTTGTCACTTACAAAATTGCTCACTTAAAGCTCCATTAGGCTGAGCCACCACTGTAGCACACTATTCAGATATACAAAGGGAGAGAGATCATCATGAGGACTGTGCAGGTCTGGTGAGAATGAACCCTGATGTCACCAAGGTAAGAGATGCCCCCACTTAGCATGACTAAGATGTAAACAAAACAAGAGGAAACTAGGAGAAGAAGGTACAAATGACAGTGATAAAACCAGTGTTAACTTGGAGCCACACTGAACTTAATTGTGGGTATTTCAGTTCAAAACAAGCTTTTTGGTGAGAAGACAGTGAGCTGGCTTTGTGGGTAGGGTGCTGTGCTAGGACCTTGGGTTTTGTCCAACCCTTATCCAGACATCTTGCATTACACCAAATAACTTTAAACCCTTCCTATAACTTGGGTCTCTGTGAGGCTGCTCCTTCTCTACTTCCCAGTCATTTTGTGGTAACAAGTCCACTGCCAAGAGGAAGATGTTCAATAGCCCGTGGTGAAGGCCAGGTAAGAGCAGAAAACATGACCACCAAGCCAGTTGTGTGGCAATGTCAGAATTTTTATTCAAGTTTCCTTAGGCAGGTACAGATCCACAGTTGGCTACACATTAAATACATCATGCTTTGTTCACTTTGGTCACAAGATCAGTGCTCTTGGAGGGAAGGCTGACATGACAAGGCCCATAGCTTGGAGCAACACAAGCAGTGCTGCAACCTGGTGCGTGCACAGGACTGAACAGGAGTGCCAGCAAAACTGCATGTGGGGCCTGAAGACCTGGAAGGAACACAACCAGCTCCTGCCATCCCTCTCTGGTTTCAAAGACAGCAGGATGTCCAGTGTGGAGGACAATGAATGGCAAAGCATTACACATCAAAACATGCACCTGTGAGCAAGACACTGCATACTGCAATCACAGCAGATGAATTCTTCAGAGATAACCACACACAGCCAGGGAAATAAAGCTCCTCTAGCAGCTTTGAAACATTACTGACAAACAAAATAGGAAAAAGCCATCACCTTTGTCTGAAAATAGTAGGTATACAAATGAATATTTAGCACACACTAAATACTGAGATACAACTGCCATTAGTCTCAAGAGCCTGGGTGTGTGAGAAGGAAGGGCAGATCATTTCAATTTTTTTACTGATATCTGTGTCATGACCATTAATATTGCTCTCCCCTGCCCTGCCCCTCCTCTTTGCTGCCCAGCTCTCTTCCCCTTTCAACCAGGTGACTGGTGCATCTGGCTCAGCAAAGCCATTTTTACCCTGCACAAAAGGCACAAAATATCCCTCAGCGAGGGTTTCTCCCATACTTCTTTCACTTGTTCCTTCTGTGCTTTCTGTCTTCAGGCTTCCTTAAAAACGTAATGCCTATTTCTGTCACAGCATCACCCTTCAGCCTGTCCTGAAGGAAGGAAACTTCTGCTGCTAAGTGGACCTAGAAAGAATCAGGTCTGATCAGTTAAGCAAAGAAATGCCCTGTTTCCCACTTCCTCTGGTATAAGGAGCTTTCTTTCTCTCTCTCTCTTTTACCACAAGAGGACCCCCTTTCTCAGGTTTCTTAGGAAACAGGTCACTAGACTGTTTTAAAACAGCTTTCCCAACTAAGCTAATACAAAGGAAGTTTATAGACACTGGAATTTGTATAACATATTACCCTTCTTCTCGGTGCTTTTCTTCTGAGACTCTAAATTGCATACTTGATGATTTTGTGATCACAGAATTTCCTGGTCATAAGACTTATGATATAATACTTTTATTAGTCTTAATCAGTCTTGCATCAGATACTGTATTCTGAGACTGATGTATATACCTAACACTGCAGGTTTGAAGGTTTTTTCTCCTAAAATATAAGATATATGCGAAATTGGATATTGACAGAAACAAAGCAGCCCAAAAGTAATCTCCCTGAAGAAGCTCTACAGGTCAGAAACTTTCAAATTACGCCCTTTATTGATTTCTTTCTAAAACCCTTAAATTTAAGAAAAAAATTTGGATTGCCATCTGATACACTTCTGATTCTTTGGTTTTAACATTATACCCATCCACACTCTGTTCTCTCTTTCAGCAGGTACCACGATAACCTGCGGATATATTTATCTTGAAGTATTTGGAGAGAACCAGGGATGACTACTACTGGCTACAGCCGTGCAGGGAAGTGTGATGAGCTCCAGGAGGATACCCCTCTGCCCCTCCACTTTAAGTGTTGTCTGGCTTCCTGATCCCAGCTGGCTTTTGCATCCAAGTCAGCCACTGAACAGACTGAACAGCCAGGTAGGGACTGTGTGGAGGTCAGCTCATCCATGTGCTTCTCTACCTCAGGATCCAGGATCAGCCTTGTCCTCTTTCATCTAGATATAAACATTTAACCTGAGAGGTTAAACAATACTGTGTTTCCCACATTTATATGAACAAGTGATTTTGTTTTCCTGTGCTTCTGTGAATTAAGCAGGAATGGAGAAAAGAGATGTGCACTTCCTTACCATTTCCAAGGCACCTCGAATCACCCCACAGAGGAGGTTGCAATAGCAAAGCGATGCTCGTTCTGCTGGCAGCTCCTCCACAAAATCCACCAGTGGGTTTTTGTCCAGGATTAATGAGAATTCGTTCCCTGTGGCACTACTGCAGCTCACACTAGGGGTGACCCCAAGGTACATCTTGAAAGCAACCTGCAAAAGAATGAAACTCTGCTGCTTGAATATGTTGTGTGCAAACCAGAGGTGAAACTTTAGGAAGCAGCATCTTGTAGACAGATTTTACCCTAGAAAAAAGGGAGAGAGGCAGACAGGCTAGAAATCAAGGTATATTTGTCTCTTGTGTGATCAGCTTGAGACAGCAATGCAAATCCAGAGCTATGTGATGCTCCAGGAAAACACAGCAGGGAGCTGCTCTGCTTTGATGTTCCTACATTTACAGCCCCACACAAAGCGGTTTGACTGTTATCACTCGTCTGCTTTCAGTCTGCTTTCGGTCGTGTCACACTCCCTTGAAGCCATTAGCATCTATAGTAGGTCATTCACTACCTCCACAGCAACTTTTACAATCACAGCTCAAGATCTCCTGCAACTGGTCGAGTGCGTGGTTTCGGCTTTTTTTTTAACTCTGATCTCCATTTGCAGTCACTAAAAAAACAAAGAGCCCACCAAGAACCAGGATGCCGAGACTGCAAACTTAACACAGAGCACTGCTTGCCCTCTTCCCAGGACCGGGGGACGTCGCTGTAAGTGTGCAGCACCTGCGCTGCCCGCGGCGGGGTCCCCTGCGAGCGCCACGCTCCAGACGTGACATCACGGCCTTATCTCGGCAGGGCGTGGGCAGGCGCGGAGCAGCGGGCTGCCCCTCCTCGCCAGGGCTCCGCACGCCGCGGCGGGCCGGCAGAAACTCTCTCGGCTTCACCCCTCTAGTGAGTATCAGGCATGGATGCTTTCCAAACAATCCTGAAGTTCTTTATGAACCGGAAAACCGCTATAGGTTACAGCTTTATGGCGCTGCTGACAATGGGAGGTGAACGTGTGTTTTCTCTTGTTGCTTTCAGATGCCCTTGCAGCAATGAAAACTTCAGGTACGGTTTGGTATTTCTCTTCTCTCCAGCTCTTGTTTTGCTAGTTATTGGATACTTCTTGAACAGCAAGACTTGGAAACTCTTTACAGGTTGCTGGGTGAATCCCAGGAAAATATTCCCCAGAGGGAATGTCTGCCGTTTCTTTTACGTCTTTGGACAAATCACTTTAAATGCTCTGGTAGCCCCAGTGATGTGGCTTTCTGTGGCTCTGCTCAACGGGACTTTCTACGAATGTGCCATGAGCGGCTTGAAAAATCCTGCCTACTTACAAGCAGTTTGCCACAGCAAATCGGAAAAGTGCTTTGAGGAGCTACACAAGGTGGCCTGTGACAAAAGCTCCCTGCCCTTTGCAGAGAGTGATGAACTGAAACGAACGCTTCAAGCACAGTCCCAGGTAAGAAAAATTATAAACAAAGAGCATTATCCGGATTGTATCGCTGCAGTGATTTATCTGTGGAAGATCCTGATGTCAGATGTTATGTTAAAACCGTTGGCTTCATGTAAACAATGTTTTGGCAGCCTTGCAAAATACAATCAATCCATCTCCTGGGTCAGTTCGAGCTGTTCCATATTTCCTAGGGGGCCCCACTGGTGGCAGGGTCAATAAGACCAGAAAACCTACAGCTTTCTTCCTGAATGGAGATTGCTCTAAAGAGGGAGAAAAAAACCCCAACTGGACTGTTTAGGAGGCTGAAGTAACAGATGTCACCCCATTAAAGGGGTCTGTCCTTTTAAAAAATTCATGACACACTCTCCTCTTTTAAACCATTGTGAAAACTGTAGGGAAATCTTAGTTCATTAACAGCAGAAAAATAGCAGAAAATAAGATTTGTGAAATATTTTTGACTGCTTACGTAATGTGTTTTTGTTTCTGTTCCTTATGATACCAGATGTGAGCATGTTTTTGTCCTGCTTGGAGGAAGTGAGAAACAATAAAACAAGCAGATCATGCAAAGCTGAGATATTAATACCTTTTACAATATTTGTGTGATACAGTTTTGCTCTCTACATTGTAATGCAAATAAATTCAGAGACAAAAAATTAAAATGCTGGAGAGAATAAAATTAAAAAAGGCTACAGTAAAAGAAAAACACTCTGGAGCCAGTGAGTTTTTGTCAGGAATTTTATCCATCTGGGACACTTTCCTTTCCAAGAGCTGGTTTTATTTTCAAGTCCTCATGCAAATAGGACAAAGACTGTGCGGCAGACAAAGCAATTTATTTGATAGTTTTAGACGGCAACAACAGACAGTGCTTAAGATTTTAATTTGTATGTAGAGGAAATAGTGAAAGACCAGTGAAAAATTGCTAAAAAGAGCGATTTCTCAAATACCCATAAAAATCATTAGTCAGAACAAAGTGACTGGGAAAAAAAAGAGAAAGTTCTAACTATTCTTCCATACCAGTTCTTAAGAATAGTTGTTTGTCAAGCTTCTCAGTTTCACAGATTTCCTGAGGAAACATTCTATATTCCCTCAGCTAAATATAGAATTTTATTGGTGGTTATTTTTTTAACATTAGTGCAAGGGTTCACATGAGAAAGGATGCAGCTCTCCATATCATCACCATTAGAACATGGGAAATCAGTTCCAATTCATACAAGCCTCTGAACCCTAGAATATTTGTCCCACACTGGAACTTTTTCCACTGTTTGAAAAGAAGTATTACATTTTTTTTTGTTACACTCTGCAGTGGAATAGAGGAGTAAAACTATTGGCTAGGCCAGTGGCACAAGGCAGGAAAAAATTGTGTCCATACCACTGCTCTCCTTAGAGCAGAACATCCCACAATAACAATTTCAATCACACTTTTCCACTCTCTCCCCTTGCTGAGGAAGTAATTCTGGAAGTAGCTCTTTCTTTTAAAATGTTCTTGACAGAATCTTGTCAAAATCTGAAACTGCTACAGAAAAAAAGAAGTTGACTGGTGCTGGTTAATTAGTTGTTGTGTTGGAGGTTTTTTAGATGAAAAAGAAGACAGAAAACAACACATCTAACAGTGTTCACAGTTTAAAAGGTTGATTGATCTGGGACAAAAGTTACTCGCCCTTTTTGGTCTCATAGCTCCTCATGATTCAAAATCAGCAATTCTTTTGGGGTAGTTTTATTTAATGCTTTCAGGAGTTAGAAAACACTTTACCCTTTACCAAAGAGACCCCAAAGGGAGCACCACTGAGAAGCCTCTATGCTGATGGACTTCTTCCCTTCAGACCCCAATGGATGTCCCATTAACATCAGTGCCAGCACTGAATGCAAACAAAGTGTGGTCACTCTGTCAGATATTCGTGATTTAAGCAGCATTTCACTTGAGTCTTTGTAACCTGAAACTGATTTCTTTTGCCTTCCCAGATTTTAGGCTGGTGTGTGATAGTTACCACAGCTCTCCTCTCCCTGCTAACCACTTGCTGTGCCAGTTGTCAGTCAAAAGTCAGCCACCTCCAGCTGATGTTCTGGAGAGTGTATGAGGGGACAGAGAAGGAGCAACTGGAGCAGATTTTCCAGCTGTATGCCACCAAGCTGAGCGAGCGAAACCTGAAGTGCTTTTTTGAAAACAAGGAACCAGAACCCATTTCCCTGCCAGCTTTTCAGGCATGGGAAGATGCTTCCCAGCTCTACTCTTTCAGCAGCAGCAAACAGCACTACAGCACGATTCACAGGCTAGTTGAAGAAGGCCAGAAAGGAATCAGTGAGGAAAGAGAGACAATGCTGGACCTTGCGGACAGAAGGGAAATACCATAGATCAAGTATCTTTTCAGCTTTTTTATATCTTGTTAATATAGCATACTTCTAGCTGGTTTCATCTCTGTATTTTTTCACAATGGCCTCTTTCTTCTTCCTCACATTCCCTCCTCATTAGATACTTGCTCCAAAAGGACGGAATGAAATTATTTCCCTACACCAGTGAAAAGGCTGCAGTACTCCACAGCACCCAGGGTTCATGTCACTGGCTCCACATCCTGAGCTGACAGCAAAAAGAAATGATTCATGACTTCTACAAGAGGATTTTAACAATATGCTGTGTAAAATGTACTATAGTGTGCTCATCATATGTAAATCAAGAGACTATCAACAAGTAAAGTAATTTAAAGTGTGTGAATATAATAACAGAAGATGTGTGTGGCTTTCTGACAGCCCACAGGAAGGAAAGGTTTTCCATCCAGGTCATTTCCAGGCCAGTTGCAGGCACAGCCTTGTTTTGAGGCACCAGTGGTCCCTTCTCTATCTTTGGATATTTTGCCTCTATTATCTGCTCCCACTCTAGACTTTTTCTTTGTATGGATATAAAGTTCTCGTTTTGAGCAAGTTTCAGGCACTGGGTGCAGCCTGCAGGGCTATGTAATATTGTTTGCACTGGGCCTGCAGCCAGTGTACAACAGAGGGCCTGGAAGAAAATTCCACTTTTTAAGACAAGAAAATATTTTTGCAGAAGACTGACTTTCATTTTTTTGAATGTCCTAGGAAAATGTAGTGTCTGGAGTAAGAAGAACCAGCAGGTGAGGCAACTGCACAGGCAGTGCCTCTGACAAACGCATTTCACCCCAGAGCCCTGTGCTTTACCTCACCCACTTGGAATTCATCACTTGGCTCTCAGGGTGTTCGGAGTATTCACAAACACTGTATTAAAGGACAACAAAGTTACTTTCCCTGGGCTGGCTGGGCAGGCTTTTGTGCAGCATTTTATTGCCTGTCTCTCTGAGTCTGCAAAGAATCACAGTTTTGCTGTGCTTGAATCATGCTCTTCTCAACAAACCAGGGTATTCTGCCCAGCTGTTCTCATGCTCACTGTGCTTCTTCAGCAGGTAAAAGCTTCTATATGCATATACATTACTCTTTATGAAATAAAACACAAGAGCTGATTCAACTCTGTGCTTAGGATTTTCTCATTATGTTTTCAAGAACTTGTGACCTTTGAGACAGTGTTTTAAAGTTCTTTCATCCCAGATGAAAGAGCTTAGCAACACACTTACAACACTTAAATACACTTAAACGCACCTGCTGCAGCTCAAAGCACAGATGCAACACCACCAAAATGAAAGTCACAACAGCAGATGTGTCTGACACTGTGCCTGGCACACACCCCAGCCATTTTCTCCCCAGAATCCTC
Source organism: Notiomystis cincta (assembly GCA_013398075.1). Classification (NCBI taxonomy): domain Eukaryota; kingdom Metazoa; phylum Chordata; class Aves; order Passeriformes; family Notiomystidae; genus Notiomystis; species Notiomystis cincta. The sequence continues at coordinate 65,003 of VZRX01005070.1, read as the reverse complement.
TCCTGGTATAGCATCTACCTATTTCCAAGGTAGATGGAACATTTGGTTTTATCCTCCCTTATAAGAACTGCCCCAACATCCTCTGTCCAGCCCCATTTCACCTTCTCCCTGCATACAAGAGGAGAGGAGACACCCCCTAACAGGACAGCCCCACTGCCTGGGCCAAACTTCCCTTTCCAGACCTGTCTTTCCACCTCCCTCCTCAGAAAATCAAAGCAAAGAGGGGTGCAATGGGGAGGACAGAAAGCATGTTAATGGGTTGATCAAAGAAGTATGGGAAACAAGTGGGTTGATGTAAAGATAAGACCTCAAGTGTGATATAGATAAACATAAGGCCTCCAGTATGATATAACAGCTGGGACACAGTGGCAAAAGCACAGTTGGTAGAGGGAAGGATGGAGGGACAGAGTGATCCCACTTAGAGCTTTTCCCTCAGAAGAAAGTTTAGGGCTCTGCACTTGAGTAAGCCTGGGCCATCTGAAATGGCAGCACCTCCCAGCCCTATCTTCTGCTTTATTGTGGAGGGGCAAATCCCAGGTAAATTCCCCTTCTCTCCTCCTTCCCTGCTTTGTGTTTGCAGATAACTCACATTGAGAGTGTCTCCACCCCACGAGCAGCTGCTGAACACTTTGTGCTGCAACGTGTGCCTGGTAGGAGCCCATCTCTCACTGGTCCTCATCCCCAGGGCTGTGTGACTCTTACCTTACCCAAAATACCTGTGACTTCATGCAGTTTCCATGTGGATCCTAGAATATTTCTATAAAAGCAGACTGAAATAACAGCCAGTTTGACTCTATGTTTCAGTTGGAATATGGGTTTGGCAAATTTGACCTTCAGGCATTGCAAAAGCTGCTTTCTATCAAAACTGGCCCTGAATTCAGCAGCTGTCATGGCAGCTCAGAAAGAGACAGACTATTGTCTACACTGTCCAAAACGAACTGGAGAGAGTGAAAAAAAACCCCAAAAATAAAAACAAACAGCAAAATCAACATTTTCTGCTGGAAAATTTAGATTTTGCATTAATTCTGATACCCATCAAAATATGAGTACACAAGAAAACAGGAAACTTCTGTTTAATTCTCTGTGCTCTGTCCCTCAGTTTAGTCATTAAAACTCTCTTAACTCTTCTTCCACTGCACATCTGCTTCTCCATCAAACTTAAAGTCTTTGATATAAGAATAAAGACTCTTTAGCCATGCTAAGCCCTCCTATGCTTTCAATTTAGTTTCAGCTGTACTTCACATTATGGTATGATGAATCTGTTCAAATTCTATTGTTAAAGTTTCCTGTGTAAAAGAGAACTTGCATGGAAACCATGCAAAAGAAGTAGCTGGTTTGCAATGGAGGACCACATTAAGGCCAAATTGCAAAGCTATAAAGTGAAAATTGTGAAAATGTCTTGGCAGGAACAATAATTTAAGTGCATAGATAACCAATTCAATGAATATAAATGATATTTCTTTTTTTTTAAACCAGGCTACAACTGGACAGCAACTACTTTAAAACTACCATTTACAGCTTCTCAGAGGATAAAAGAAAGGTCTTTTTGGTCTTTGTTACTTCAAAAGACTAGCAAGTAAAATGAATGAGGTGGTTTAAAACTTGCACCCCATAAATGTCTCATTTTTATCCATGAAATGGAAGAAAAAAGAATATCTGTTTAGACATGTACATAGGCTTGCCACCAAAATGATGCCCACATAAAGCAAAATCTCACTTTTGAAAATGTTATTTACAACTCTATGTTATTATATATTGCTTAATGAGAAAATGAGATCTATGCAGTCAGAATTAAAAATGTATCACTGCCCTTTTTCAGAGCCTCAACCAGCATTCCATCTCTCTCGAGCAGCAAGAATAAAATTCACTAACATTTTGATGGTGTTCAAACACAGTCTAGAATTACTAAAGCATTTAGGAGGCCACTATCTTATCAGTCCCTCTACATACTACTGGGGACTTCTCAGTACCAAACATTTTATGCATAAGTCATGAGGCCAAGTAAAAAAATACAGACTGTTAAAAAAAATTAAAACTCTGATTTCAGACAGCATAATAGCAATATTTATGCAGGACCAGAATTAATCTGCTTAAAAGGGGAAAGGCAGCCAAAATAATATTTCTGCTAGCATACTTTTCATTCTTAGTATTTTTCCAGTCAGTGTTTGGGAAGAGGAAGATGCATTAAAGGTCCTGCCATCTGTGGCCTATCCCAAACTCCTCTTTGGTTTTCTTTACTCCTCCCAGTGCAGCACTTCAGTGTTCTGTTTACTGTCTATCACAGCAGACTCTATTACTCAGCACAGCAACCTGCTAATGCATTTCCCTCTCCCTCCTGAGGTCTGAAAACCAACATTTACCATAAATTCTGCCAGCTTCTGTCAGACCTTCAATTGGCCATGTGCCAATGTACAGGGACCTTGTGTGGCAGCACCTTCCATGGCAAAGGGAAGGACTTCTGCCCTACAGCTCTGGACTAGGGGGTGACATGGTTGGATTACCCCATTCCTTGTTATCCCCAGGGAACTCTCTTCAAAGAGCTCCAGAGAGGTTCATTTCCTGCATTTATGGGGTACTGAGCATCCACAATAAAGCCCAGCTCTGCAGCCACTGCTTTTCAGGAACAGATCTACCCTTAGGCACAGCACTATTGAATCCTGCAGTGGAGCCTGGGAGCCAGCATCAGCTTGGGTGTGGCCTGGCTGCTTCCCCCCCTGGCACACACGAACACCTCCTGGTGCTAGAGAAGGCAGTATAAAGATTAGATCTAAAACCAGAAGCTGTTTTTTGCAACTCATTTGATCAGATCAATGATATCAGGATGCTGTGAGGAGAAAATTAATGAAAAATTTTATTTTGCAGGATTATAGAGAAAAACTATCAACCTCATTTCAAAAGTAATCATCGATTATACTCAGATCCAAATTCTGAACCCCATCTTGGACATTACTTCTTCAGTTGGGCTTTGTTCTTAATATCATTCCTTGATTAGTTTACATTTTTTACCCCAATTTGCCAGAAAACCTACTTTTACATGTCCTGTTTCATCTTTTTTAATTCAGCCCCAAGTGTAACCATGCCAAGTCACAGGACCAACATGAGAAGTCAGTGAACACCATGGGAACTCAGTGTAGAAGGGCTCACTTTGGCTGCTCATCAAAACTTGTTGGCCCTTCTCCAGTCCAGTATAAGGAGCAATAAACCCCAGGCTTTGCAGTCTGAATTAGGGGTGGTAAGCCCCCAGTCACTGCCTTAGGTGCTCCTTTCCTCCACTATTTATTCCTTAATCTGGGAAGCTGGCTTTGTAGTCCTCATTTTATGTTTGTTTTTTTTTTCTTTTGCTTCATCTCTTTCCATTTCCACAGGGAACACCCACAGCCTGATCTTACAGACTTCTTTGTTTTCCAAAGAACTGCAAGGTAATAGCTATGTTAACAGGAGGTTTGGCTCTAACTACTTGAATTGCTTAACTGTCTTAATTACTTTAACTTTGAACTGGTTCTACTCATCCTCAAACAGATTTATACCTCTGAAGACTTAGTGCAGTTAAGTATTTAATCACTTTCTCCTGGCTGGGAACTCTCCTGCTGAAGAGTTAAGGAGATCATGTAAACAGCTTCATGATTCTAAACTAAAATAGTAGAGTATTTGCAGTTACTGGGTCACTTTACACATGTTTTGTTGGTATGTGTCTCAGACAAATGTGCTTGAAGATTATTTTAAACATTGTTTTGCCAAAGAAATGTGAAAATGCTGTTCATATCGCATTTTGCCTCCTACTACAGAACTCCTCTTTTAGTTTGCTAAAAATAATCTTTCAAAGGCACAGTGTGTGCTTTACAGTTTGCTCCAATCTTTCCAAGTAATTTTTACTTCTCTTAATAAATCTCTTTTGAAGTACAACCTGGAGAGAAACAGTGTCTTTTTCCATTGTTGATTTCTCACTGTATTTTGCTGTTGAATACCCTGTACTTAAGAATGATGATTCAACTGTAATAATGCATTTGTAAAGAAAGGAACCATGAGGAATAAGACACAGAAAACCAGGTATCTGACATATATGTGAAAAAAAAGTACCAATACACCTGAAGAAGACTGTTAAAGTGAAAAAAAGAGTGATTTTGCAGCCTAGCATCTTTTTTATTTTTAATGAGGCAGTGTATTTTAAAACAGTGATTGAAATGCTGCTTGTCTCAGTTTCATTCAGCTGTCCTCACCATTTCCAATGGATCCTCTACTCCAGCTCAGCTGCTTATCAGGATGAACTTTGTTATATATCATTCTTATTTAAATTTCTGTTTGAAAGTCCCTGGAATTCTAACTTGCCAGTGAGGGCAAAAGTACATCTTTAGAAACTTGTATCTTTCTTGTCTGACAGAAGTGTGAACAGCTACTCAATAAAAGGGAAATATCCATCAAAGTAGGTGAAAGTACATGCTCTGATTTTATATTTTTGATTTTATTATTAGATTTGTGGGTAGTCAGGAAAGTGTTCCTCATTTTCTTTTCTTACAGTTCTTCTTTACTACCACTGTGATTTTTCTTTTTGCAGAAAATCCTGCAGCTTATTCTTAATATTACCATTTTAAAGTTAAAAGATATCTAAGATAATTATGGAGATGTTGAGAAGAGTCAAATGGTAGAAGTAAAAATACCAAAGTTTAACATCTGTATGAGATGGTTAAGACTTATGCTCCTAGGAGGAGAAAAAAGGAAGGGAATATGTTATTCTAAGTTAAGATCACTGAATCAGATGGTGCTTTAGAAAATGCAAATCTTATTTACCTGTGCAATCACGTCTGCAGTTTCAGAGTAACTGCGGCACTTTTTCACAGCTGAACGAGCCAAAAAGTCATCAATCAGCCTTATGCCAATGCTGTATCCCCTAAGGAGGAAACAAGGAAAAGTAGCATTCAAAATGGGGAGCTTCTTTCCACCTCCCATCTCCCTAAGGTGTCTCTTGCGCTTGCTTCCTCAGCAAAACAGCTGCATGTTCCTAATTGAGTGACTTTTTGTGACAAAACACATTTTGCTGGGCTACATTCTTCTTTCTACCACTTTTTGCAGCATAGAGGGGCAGATGTTCATGTAGTCTGCTGTTAAGGAACCAGACTTTAAGCATGACACTCCTGGCAAGGATGATATGAATTGTCTACACAGTTTGTCTGTACATCCATATAGACTCCAAATCCTGGGCACCCTCATTGCAGCATTCAGGTGCCAGGGGAACCCATAGGAAATGCAGTCACACTTTCACTTTCTCCTCTCACTTCTTCACCTCATTTTTCACTCTTCCTTCACAATGACCTGTTTGTCTTTTCTTCTAACACGTTCTCTCCCTTCATCTAACTAGTTGACAAAAAAAAATCCAGAAGTTGTTAGTTAACACAGAGTTTCAGGATACCACCACTGACATTTTGTATTTAAAATACTACAATTTTTTTAAAAGACAAATAAAAGGGGATGGAAGATAATGGAGTTTTTATAAGATAGATATTCATTCCTAGCTGTGACACACAAACAAAGGTCTTAGTGTGCAAAACAGCTCTAAACATTTTCTGAAAAATGGAAAGAGATCAACACAAATGTTACATAAGAATGGATACTCAGCTCAGAAATGCTTTTTAGGGAATTTTTTATTTCCAGTTATGTGGATATTGGAGGCCCTACACCCTCAGTGAAGCAGCCTGAACTCAGTGGAGTTTCATACTGGTTTATGTACATCATCTTTGGCAAGAAGACAAACAGTGATCTGATGTCTAATGTGATGATGAGACCAAAAAGGGGTTTGGCAGAGTGAAGATTAAAATTGCAGTATGTCATATGTCTAGAAACAATTAAATATTTATCTGTTGCCTAAGTATCAATATCAATAACATTTGCAAATGTGTCATCAGCATTTAGCAAGGTTTGTATTAGTGACATGCAAAACTACATAGATACTTTTCAACTTTTATGCCTTAGATTTGCAAAGTCAAATTAGTAACAGACTGATAAGCAGCTACTTGGCAACTGTACAGTGAAAAACACCCTTCTCACTACAGAATATATATGTACACAGGGAGAGAGAAGTACACTGTCCCCACCTGTCACAGGTCTGCTGAGATGTGAGGTTTCTTTCTGAGGCTGGGCTGTTTTCATAATCATAGAAGTAAAGAACATATTGTTTTAATGAAACCTGTCATTATATTATCAATTCTTCCTCAAAACAAAAAGATTTTATAGAAACAACTGCAATAATGAAAACATAAGGAGCAAAATCTGTCTCCACACCTTCCAAAACAGCTCTCTAGTAATTTCTACTATGGCATCATTGCAGAAGCATGTGCATTTTTTAAATGTATGATTTTCATAGATGAATATATAAAAGCATCTGAGGGATATTATCCCTTATAAGTTTGTGAATAAATTACTTTTCTCCAAACAATGATTTTTTTTTTTTAATTTACTCTCATGGATAGATATTGGACTACAGCTAGTTTGCAAACTTTCAAATTACTAGTAAAGTAGTCTGAGTATTCTGTCCACTGTGATTGTTGTAAATCCATTTTTCATGTCCACTTTGCCTGGAAACACAGACCTTACTGTTCTGCCAAAGACCTTACTATGTCTTCTGGTTAACCAGCTCCAAAGTTGTTTCCTGCTGATTTTCCATTATCTAATTACTTTTATGGTAGTAATGCCTAGGAATCTCAGTCAGGATGACAAACTTTGGATCTTCATTTTCCAAGGAGATTATCCATGTAAAAGTCCATCCTCATTGGCCTTTTGTGCCATCTCACTCATTGCTGTATGGCCTTTCAGAGCTGAGAGGCAGCTTTGGCCCTAACCCAGTGAGGGATATAGGATATGAAACTTAGAAGACTATATTAATAATTAGCATAACTAAAGGACCAGCAAGGAACAAATGTAAGCTATGAAAGCAATCATGACACTTTTCCTCAGAGAATTAAAAAACTGATTGTTGATCATCATTCACAAATTAGTGTTATTTCTGTTGACAGAATATTGAAACTTTTCCCTGCCTTGTCTGTAAGCATAGGCAGAATACTGGAACTTGTGAGATAACAAACAAAAGCTGAAAGGTAATATATACATAAACAAATAGCATTATGGATAAATGAAACATTTAAAGCAGTACTCACATTCTATCTAAACAGGCGTTGACATCTTCATCATTTTCATAGTCCTTGCACAGCTGGGCTACCAAAGCCCCATATGTGAGTACAAAAAGTTCTCTGCTCTGTCAGAAAATATGAAAATCGAAAATGAAGCAAACTAGAATCCAACTTTTCCATGGTTTTGAGCTGCTGCTGCATTAAAACCAAGCAAAAATAAGAATTGAGATTCATAAAGAAAGTTTTGTTCATGGATACGTAATCACTGAAATCCACATTTCAAGTGTGACAGAATGGATATAGATCCTCATTTGAGTTTGTAAGAGATTTTGCTTGTCAGAAGTACCATTTCTTAGTATGCTGAGTTACTATCATCACCTGCATTCTTGCATCTTGTGAGTGTACGTAAGCTGGACAGACAAATGCTGTCAAGTGCCATCCAAGAATAATGACAAACAGTGGCAAGAAGAGTAAAAGAGACAATGAGCTATTAATTCTTTTGCAGTAGGAACAACAGTTCAAAAAGGTAGGGTTGATCTGATTCAAATCATTAGCTGCTTTCTCCAAAAAAAGTAAAAAGTAGATAAAAATTTAGCTCAGAATAATGAAAAAATACTGTAATTCAGCACAAGTGTAAAGAATAAGAACAAGATGAAGGGGATGGGTGATGATTACAGCCCCTCGCCCAGGGAACATGGAGAGCAACTGAAGATGGCAAAGTTGTATCTCTGCACTGACCCTGTCACAAGCACTACTGTGGGGTCTTCAGCTGTGCAACAACCTGGAGGAGAGTTTCCCTCTCTCCCTGCCCTGCCAGATCACATCCATGCACTGCAGAACTGTCTGTATTCAGCAGGAGCAGCAGCTGGCCTTTAGGTGAGAGATTAGGTCGACTCTTACTAAACTTCTTGGACATGAATTAATTAAAGGAAGTGCTACACCCCTGTGGCATGTGGTCAGACCAGAGCTGCTTTTTGCCTCTAGTCTGTGGAAAAATAATAGTGAATACCAATAAAAACAATAGAACAAATCACACTGGCAAAGTAAGAAGAGCTTGGTGGAAAGACTTCTTCCTGTTTCCTTTGCATCAGAACTTTGGGGTTTAATCAGTGGTGCTGTTTTGACAAGTCACCGTTCAAAATCTTAAGCAGAACCATTTTCCAAACTAATTTTGGTGATAACTCCTGTTTAAAATAATATTGTACTCTTGGCCAAATTATTTTCAACAGGTTTTCAGTGGAATAAATGGATGTCATACAGATTCTGTACTGTTTTATTATTATTGTTCAGCAAAAAGTCTCTGTTGTGACAAGAAAATTACCTTATAGAAACCTAAGGATAATATATCGACATAATCATATTTATCAGCCACACTTGCAATTCCTTGGAATACTTTTTGACCATAAAATTAGGTACATTAACTGTAATTATATTGTACTCTTCCATTTCTTTTTCAGTGGAGACCTCTGTCCTTTTTTCAGAAATTGATACAACATTGTCTAAAAGCCTTCTGGAATTTTTCCACTGCCCAATTCCTGTCAAAAAAAAAAAAAAATCACCATTCACATAGAAAGCCCTGAGGCTCTAAATTCCTGAAGAAAGGTTTGTGTGGAATTGAACCATTCAAGCACAGAACAGAGATCTCCTTCTCTCTGTGTTTCATTGAATGACTATCTAACCACAGAGGTACAAAACCTGGCATTTATCTCTTCGACCATAAATCACTTGAAGCACTTAGACCTCTGCTTCTGAACAGATTGCAGTCTCAAAAACTTTGTGCCCCTCTTTCCCAAGCCTGTACAGAATCTCAGCATTAGGAATAGTAGCCATAAACGCTGCCAGCAGCTCTGCTCTTGTACCATCAGTCTCATCCCTATCCTTCCAGTACTTTCAGATTGCTCAGAAATAGGAGTGTATAAAATACATCAGTAAAATAACAGGTTATTCTTACTCCATGCACAATTTTAATAACACATTACAAAAATGTCTTACTATTTTGTGGTTCTCCTGCTTTCTTCCTGGTGACCGAGACATGTTGCTTGTGTAACTCCTTTTGTATTTGATAGTCAGTTTATATCTTTTCTTCCTCAAACAGCAGAGGTTTCTCTCAATCACTGTATTTCCTCTTTCTCTTCTCTTCAGTTTTCTCCTCTCTGCTCTTCTGTCTTTTGCATGAGATGTGTTTGCTGCAGTCTGTAATGCTGCTGATGCTCCTCCTATTCTTTGAGTGCACCGAGCCCTTTGGGAGGAATTTGACTGGCAACAGATCTGCCACTGTCCACAACATTAATAACAACTCTGTCCACAGGAATGGTTTGTAATCAAATACACAGCTGACAGACATGGGAAGGCAAACAGGACAGCCCCAAGAGATTCACAGGTCTTATGTTTTTAGGGACAGCAAATTTATTCTGTTATTCGTATCAGACTTTGGTGTTTGGAGAGCTAACAAAAAACTTCCTCTCTGAAGAATAACAACATAATTGCAAGATACTGCTGCACAAGGTAATTAAAAATTGATTGTTTTCAATCTACAGAAGCTATAGTCTTCTGCCAGTCTGACTGCTGTAAGTGATGTTAGTATCTTTCTAAGCAGGGGATGTGTGGTTTTTAAGGCACTGCTACCACCATGTTTGTGTAAAGCTGCCAGGGCAGATTGAGAGAACTCAGCTTCCCAGGAGAATAAACTCTGTACCTGCTACAGCTGCCAGCTTGTGCATATGGCACTTTCATTAACAATATTCCTAGGGGGTATTCTATCATTCTTAACCTGTTATTTCCCCTATTTCTCAATATCCTCGCCATGAACATCCAGGCTTGGTTTGTCTGTTTTCCCCTGTGGTAAATTTGGCCTATGTGGTAGCTTTGATTGGCAATGAATTTCAACTGAGGTCACTGGTGAATTTAGAAATTAATCAGGTAGTTGTCATTCCTTATAGGGCTTACCTGCACATACATTCCCACTGAGTCCTCTCAGGAAAGGAAGTAAAAATATATGGCCTCTTCTGAATGCCATGCTGTTATTAAATTTCTATTAACTAATAGATTCAGTGCCAGAGTAAACTTATAGGTATTTACTACTACAGATACACAGAAAGCATTAAAATGTGATTAATTTGAGATAAGGAAGATTAGTTTACTTTAAAAAATGGTAGTTTAAAATTATGACATAATTCAACAAGGAAAATAAGACAGAAGTATTTTTATCTCTTTCAGTGTAAAGCTCAGTCATCCTAACAGCTTTTATTTTACACAGAATGAAATTGTATTGACAATTCTACAGTGTAATAGCCTCTTCCATTTTTTTTTTGGCAGGTGCTCTTCTGGCCATGTAAAACCTTATTCCATTTTATAAGTGAAACTATTGTGTAGGTACTTCCCCTATCTAAATTTAAGCAAAATTTAAAAGCCAGGCATTACAATTCTCTAGATAGTTACTTGCATTTCTAAATTGAGTCTGAGATAGGTTTGTTTCTCCAATTGTCTCCAACTGGCAACAAGTAACAAATATGCCTCACCTTGCAAGAGTAATCCCATATTCCACAGGAAAGTGTACTGCACTACATTAAAAAAAAATCAAACTGTAAAAGATTATCATTAGCATAATTTAACTTCAGTGAACCCACCACAAAGCACTTAAGGCTACTCACAAATGAGCACAAATTTATTTATCCTGTTCAGAATATATGGATGAATTACTTCAGCCTGCATTATTAATACCATAATCGTGAAGGAACCCTGTGCACCAGACAGTGCAATGCATGGTAAGGACACATCAGCATCCTTTGAAAAATACATACTGCCCACATGCACACAAGTAAATTCACACATATATTCTTATGTATTGAGTAGAATGTACTACATTTAGAAAAGTTTGCACAGGATTGAGAAAATGAGATTGAAATGGTGGGTCCAGATAAACTGGGGATTCAATGGCTCCAATGAGGGAAGTCCTTGGTTGACTGTCTTGCAGCACAAGGTGGGCACATATCTGGCACCTGTTTTAATCCTGAACACATACTTCTTAGAAGTAATCCAAGGCAATTGGAATAATGGGAAAGCTAGCATCACCTCCCTTTCTGTCCTGTTTTTCAGGAGAGAAATTTAGCCATCAGACCCAAGAAGGTCTGTCTGGCACACTGCTTGAGCATCAGACTACACCAATTCTCTTCATTCCTTTCAAACTAAAAATAAAAAAAAACCAGTAACAAAATATATCCCAAAGCTCAAAAGCACAAATAAAAGCAGGAACCAGCAGCACAAGTAAAAGAATGAACCAGCACCCTGTCTCTTGCAATGGATTGGCTATTATGGGAAAGCTGATACCTGTAGAGAGTACATGATTTCTTTGGTAGCCCAAGGATTCTCACAAACATGAATATCCCAGAGCAGAGTGCAACATAGAAGTAAATAATAAATTAGATATTGTCTGATTAGAAAGCCTAAAAAAAACAGTGAAAACGTTCTTTGAGGCAAAAAAGAATGCATCAACCACAAAAGTGAGTGTCCAAATTAGTAAAATACGGGGTCAAGCTTTTGTTTGCTCTCCATTTTGAAGATGGATACATGTTGTATTAAATTTTCTCTAACAGAAAATAGAATTCTTTCAAATCACAAGGAGCTAGGTGTTGAGGGTTTGAAGCTATGTGAAAAAAAGAACTTGAACACAGGTTTCTCATATCACACATGAGTGCTTTTACTAAAAGTCCAGTGTGGCTGCTGCTCTGACCATGTTTCCAAACAAAGCAATGCTATTGCTGTCACTTTGCTGTAGTGCCCTGCCTGGGAAACATTCTCAGTTTGACCTGCTGAAACTTCCTTGGTTAGGTTATGTTTCTCAAGAGGGAGTTTTGAGATTTGAGTGCCTGCTTTCTGCTGTCTGCAGGGACCTAAAATCTCATAAATTTGCCTATAAAACACAGCTACATTCTGTAGTGAAATATGTAAGTTTTAAAAAAATCATTAACAGGTTTCTATTCTTCCCTTAACATAAAACTTAATATTTTTTTTTAATCAGTGCTTGTCCTGGTTATGGGGAGAGGAACTTCTCCAAAGGCCAAAGAGACCATGGAAATGACTTGGCAGCCTGCATGCAGACTGTGACCTGGCAGATCACAGGACATGGGCAGTGCTCCCCTTTACTCCCACAGGAAATCTGTCATGCAGGTCCTTTCTAACATGCACAAGTAGGCTTGACATTCATGCAAAACAGAACTCAAAATGCAGCTAAAGGAGCCACAGCACATCTGTCTTTTGACTGCTAACTCAGTGATGAGGATGTGTGTGCAGCACCAGAGAGACCAGGATGCAGTCTCCTCCTCCAAACTTTAGATGAAAAATAGAAGATCACTTCCCTCTTTCTCCCTACCTTTCCCTGGGCATTAGATAACAAAATCTTGGTCTTTTTTTGGAGCCAATAAATATCAAAATCCTCTCTGTGGGAAACTGAGTGCAACTGGTAGAATTATGTCAGGGAAGCTGGAGAATAGAGCTTCTTTGCAAAATAATCACATTACATCACTAATAATAACTGAGGTTTTGGAAGAAAGAGATAAGTGAGTGAGTTTTAACTAGATCAGGTGAAGAAGGGAGCTGAAATCAATCTCTCTATTCTGCCATGGTTGCTTTATTTCAATAAAAAGCAAACAGGAGAATAAAAAACTGTTTGCTGTTTATGGGAAAGTGAAATACGTGTTCCAATAACCATGTCTTAAAAGAGATGACAAATGATTCTCACTCCTTAAAAAAAAATAAATCTCTCCTTCTCATAAGTGAGGTTACTGATAGTGAGTTCAAGCTGACAGAGCCCTGCAATATGAAAAGCAAAACCATGACTAAGGTTTGTTCATGTATCCTATTTGCCTTGGATGTCAGCTATAAACATCTTTTTGCCTCACAAGCCAGCTGGCTCTCACCTCAGTAGTGGTATTTTGGATTGCATCCAGTCCTAACTCTTCCTGGGAATTCAATAAAGAGCCTAAATGTCTACCTCAGGACCCTGGGTTCCTCTGCAAAGGCAAGTACTTAAAGGTTTGATGTGCCACCCAAGCTCTTAATTGGATCCAACCCTGTAATTTGTTCCATAGTAGGATGACCCAGCAGGATCACTTACAGCAGAGCATGAAAGCAAATGCCAAAGAAGTGAAAATGCAGAAGTACAAAGTTGTTGTATTGATTGTATAAATTGCCTCATTCAACAGCCTTAGGCTGACTATTAATATTTCAGTGCTGGACACTACTTCAGTTTCACATCTAATGTGTTTCTTGAGTAAACAAGTGATGCTTGGGAGAGCCTTCCTCCCTTATAAACAAAATAAGACACGGGTTCCCAAAGAAATCTCAGAAGGAATCAATCAGGGATTTAAAAATTAACTGAGGCATAACAGAAGACTTACAAAATAATTTTGTAATAGCCCAATGTGTTTATTTCACTGATTCTTTTTCAAAATATAATGTCACTAGTACCAAAAAAAAAGTTACTGAAAATCCTGTGATACTGAAATAAAATGAAGATTTAAAATGGCAATATTCAGACAGCTCTGGGATTTCATTGTGCTATTACTCTCTCCAAACAACTAAGAACTTAACAACAAGTTCCAGAAAAGCTGTGACAAAGTGCTGATGGATGTTTCAGCATGTTTCTCCACTGCTTTTAATTTTGTGTAAGTGTCACATTGTTTGAGGAGCAGTTACCAGCAAGGACTTCTTGCTCAGAGGGGATGAGACAAGCAGGTACCCCTCTAAGAGTGCACTTGAGGAACAAGGTGCTGCCTAGTGAACAGGCAAGACATGTATAATATGCCATCCCTGTGTACAACACCTGAGAGAATGTCTCTGCCATCCAGGCAGACACCATGGGTGCTAAAGCTGCTGTTTGAGATGAAACTTATTATTAGCAACCCTCTCTGCAAGGGGAGAGAAGAAGCTATGCAGACACTGTTGTATCATACAACTAAGTCCATGCCTGTTGGAGATAGACATAGGTAATAGGAAGGCAATTTTCCCCATAAACTTTCTGGCTAACTTATTTTCCTTTTCTTGGTAAGAATGTTTATATGCCAGAGGGTCAGTCCTTAACTTTCCAGTACTTAAACACAAGTATTTGCATATTCAGATCAGCCTAGGTTATACAATGCATAGAACTACTGGGTAGCCTGACCATAGAAAAAGTGTGCTCCAGAGAAAATCATCTTGAGTGAAATGTTTTCAACTTTTCAGGCCCCTGCTTAAGGTTTGATTTGTGAGAGATGCTCAGAGCCCATATATCCCAATATCCAGAAGCTTTGGAAATGCTTAATTGAAAATTTTCTGTCTATCTCTGTCATTGGAATGGAACTGACTATCCTTGCAGAAAATCTTAAAACTTGTAATCACAAGCATGCTATACAAATACCAGCTGGTTTGACATTTTGTGAATATGAGATTATATATATATTATAAAAAAAACCCCAAAAACAAACAAACCAAACCAAAAACTGAACCAAAAAAACCCAAAAACCAAACCAAAACAAAAACCAAAAAACCAAACAAAACCAAACAAAAAACCCCACCCAGCATTCCAAAGGAAACATTCAGCACTGTCAGGAAAAGAGACATAACAGCTGCTTGCCACCTACAGGTGAAACAATAAAATCCTCATGATCCAGCAGCTAACTACATGTCAGATTCCAGTGTTTAGACAATGAATTGCCCCAGAACCAACATCAAATGCAAACAGCACGGGGATTCCAAATATTGTGCAACTTATGGAATATTTTATAAGTTTATTTTAAATTGGAAGCATTTAAAATACTTTTTTTTTAATCAGTCCATTTGCCAAGGATTTGTTTGGATGATCTTTTATGAACAATAGATGGAAGGCTCCTTTTTCCCCCCCCTAGTTTCATGCCATGTTTCTGCTAATTACTGTTGATTAGCAAACAGCTTGGCAATTAACCCTGACAGGTTAGCCATCAGTTTGATAGCACTACACGTCTTTCAAAAGGTAGGGGGAATTTATTGTTAATTTCAGACAATTAGCAAGGGGCTGGCAGAGCTCACAACAGCCTAAAAGCTCAATTTTCCACAACAGCTGAGATAAATTACCGAATCAATTAAAACACATCAGTGGATGTCTGCAAGCATACTTAAGGCTAGTAAACAAGCCACTGAAGATTGGTGAGAAGACTGGCAGGAGGCTTTTTGGTGTTGTTTGGTGGTGTTCTTTTCAAACTACTGGTGTTTATTCTGTTCTGCCATTAACACTAGCTAAATATAACTAAAAGCTAGTGTTGACTTAGAGCAAAAGAATAGGATCTAAAATGACTTTCCTTCCAAAGTGGTTAACTTTTCTAAAAGGCAAAGAGGTCGTTGTTGCCAATGCAATAATCGCAATATTGACAATTGGCGGGCAGCAGCTTTTCTCCTTTTTCACGTTCAGCTGTCCCTGTCACGTTGGACAGAACCTTATCTATGGGCTGGCCTTCCTAGGAGTGCCTGCACTGATCCTTCTGCTTGTTGGCTATGCCCTGAACAACCAGACGTGGCGGCTGGTTACAGGCAAAAGGTCTCCCTTTGAGAAGGCGACTTCATCAAACCGGCTGCTGAAGTGCAAGCTGGTGTGCTTTGTCTTGTGCAGCATCACTGGGAGGGCGCTGGTGGCTCCCGTGACGTGGCTGGCGGTCACCCTGATAAACGGCTCCTACTACATCTGTGCCGTGAGCCAGTACGTGCCCGTGTATTACTACGGAGCTGCTCCCAACGTGAGCGCCGGCGAGCGCAGCAGGATACTGGCCACGTTCCCCTGCAGTCAGCTGGTTCCTCCGGAGCTGAGCCGGGCCAGGGATGAAGTGATCCTGCTCCTCCGATACCAGTCGCAGGTGAGTAACTCGCGTGGCTTCTCTTGCCCGGGAACCTAATGATGAGAGCTCACTCAGCAGGCAAAGTGCCAGGATAAAACAGCATCAGTGTCCTCTGTCTTGAGTGCTAAATCTGTGTGTTTTGAAGCCTGCTTTTCTCTTTTAAGTGGAACTGAACTTTAGGTATGCAAATTACTATATCTGGTTGTCCCATTTGCTACCTGAGGATATACTCCTCCAAGTGTAGTATCCTGAAAAGTAATATCGAGTAAGAGTAAGTTGAAGAGCCAGGGAGGGTATGAAATTCCTTCACTAAAGCATGACTAAGAGGTCCAGGTTGTGAGAACTTCATGTGAACCCATATAAAATCTAGTTTTAGATCAGACTCAATGCTAAAAGTTTGCACACTGGGTAAATAACAGGGGGAGCATTGTCACTTTGGAGAAAATAATTTTTAAACAGGCTATAAGTTAATATAGTCTAGGACCTGGATGGCCTGTCCTCTAACAATAATAGCTGTGAAAGCAGTATTCTTAAAACTGTACAGCAGGACTTTCTTAAACTTGACAGGGACAAGTGATTTTACTACATGGCTGCCTCCAGTAGGCATGGACTGGGTTTGGTGGTAACAGACCTTTTCCAGACTTATACCTTGTTAATGCTATTACTTAGGAAAAGCAAATAAAGATCATGTTATGAATTTTCTGGTGCTCAAAAATTACCACTGTATTTTCAGCTCTAACAGTTATTTTCTTTCTTTTTTTTTAATTTTATTTTGGTAAGGTGGCTGGCTGGCTTCTGATAGCTGTGGTAGTCATCACTGTGTTCCTTTCTTACTGCCTGGCGAGCTGTTTCTCCCCGCTCAGCTTCCTCCATTTCAGATACTGGAGCAGCTACGTGCACAACGAGCAGGAGCTCTTCGACGAGGCCACGGAGCAGCACTCCAGGCTCTATGCCATGCAGCATGTGAAGAAGTTCTTTGGCTTTGTCCCAGGAAGTGAGAATGTGAAGGAAATTCGGATCCCATCTCTCAGGGAGTGGCAGGCCATTTCTGGACTGGCCTTTCTGAAACGAGTGGATGAGGAGCACTATGATTACAGCCTCCTCCACGACTGGGCACTCAAGGAGCGTGCAAATGGGAAGTATCTGAGGATTGATGAAGATCCTGGCATCATAACACAGCTCTGAAGATCCAAGCCCCCACAATACCTTGCAGAAAAGCAGGAACCTGTCTAGCTCTGTATCAGATGTGAGCTGCTCTGGGACTTTAGAGTATCACATTGATGTATAAAGTATGTGAGCAAGTGCATCCTGTTAATGTAGTCCTTTAGCACATGTTTACAGATGCCTTTACTGATGGAATTTTGACTCTTGTGAGATGTGGTGATCTATGCCTGGATTAAGGTGGACTATTTCAAGCTTCAGCTCATTGCTTTCTAATAGTTGTGCTAAAAGGATAAGTATGTACTGAGAAAGTTATTTGCAAATGCTTTTTAATTTTTTTTCTTTCCATTAAAAGGATCTTTAAGAGGTAGACCTTGTTTGTATCCTATGAACTGGTCCATTCTGTATAGAGCAAGGGCAGCTATCTAGCTTTTCCTTAGTGACACTTAGCAGCAATTACTTATTTCTCCTCTTCCACTTTTTTTTTGTATTGTGTAAGTAAACTACACTGAGCTAACTACTAGTTAAGTCTGGGGCTACAGTAGCACATAAGAAACATATGGGGAAACTTTGTCATCAAAGGCAGTTTAAATACAATGGTTGAGAGAACTTTCAATTCTGATAAGGAGATGAAAGTCTCCACTGAGACACATGGTGGAGGTGTGTAACACATAGCAGCTGTATGAAAAAACACTTGACATATGGCAAACTGAGTTGAAATGTATTCTGGCTGAAAGCAATAGCAAGGTCAGTTTCCTTTTTGGAAATAATTAAAAATCTCTAAGGTGTTTGTGTGCTTGCCTACTGTATAAATAGCAAATGAGGATGGGAAAAATCTCAGTCTGTGCAGTAGGCTTTGCTTCTGTAAACTCATGATTTATACAGATACTGGGTCCCTGAATATTACTGTGATTAAAAACTACTGAGTTTTGTGAAAGAAGGCTTCATGATGTTTTTGTGTTTAGTTTGGTATGATGTGATATTACTCATCCCTCTCTGACTCTCTGTGCAGATGTTTCTAACTCTAAGAGAAATGCATACCATATTTTTTAATGTGTCCTGTCTTGCCTTGCCATGTACACATATACATGTGGGCTCCAAAGCCATATGCTACACTACAAGATGCTATCTGCTGCTAATAAATGACCCCAGGGGCTTGAAGTGGAAAAATCTAATTATTTAGAACACTTCAATAGAAAATGCAGGAGCCAGAACTGCTCTGTCACTCCCCTCCTCATCTGGATAGGGGAGAGAGAATAAAAGGCTCATGGGTTGAGACAAGGACAGGGAGATATCACTCAGCAATTACTGTCACGGATAAAACAGACTCCACTCAGAGAAATTAGTTTATTTTACTACGAATGAAATCAGAATGGGATAATGAGAACCAAACCTAAATCTTAAAGTACCTTTCCCCGCCACTTTCTTTCTTCCACTCACAAATGTTCTCTCTTCTCCAGTGGCACAGGGGGAGTGTGAGTAAATGGAGGTTTCATTCTATTGTTTTACAGTACTACTCCAAAATTATGTAGTACTTGCAGTTAAGAATAAGCTGCAGAATTCTTTTTATTTCTTGCTCACCTAACTTTTAAAATAGGCTTCATAGTTTCTGATTTTGTCTTGATTACTATTTGCCCTGTATTTTTCATAATAGTATGTAATTAAAAATACTGAGTGGAAATACTGTCACTGTGAAGTCAGCCTGACAATATGCTAACATATTATCACCCTGTTAGCATATATTCATCCATAGTAGTATTTTAAGTGATTTGGTGTATTTCCCTTTACTCCCCTGCTCTTTGAAACACGTTGTGGATTGGTAGTGAAGGCACAGCTTCAGATGAACTCATGATTACAGACAGATCTACAAATTGGTATAGTTGAACAGTCAAATTGTGCCTGCTTAAATAATTCATCTTACCCAAGAATCCACTTAGAATTCCAGTCTGCTCACTTGAAAATTATTCTCTTTATGTCCATGGTAAAAGTTTTCTGGAAACCCAGGGCTTATAAAATATATCTGTGGGAAAGTTGCCAGCCATGGGGCCAGAAACGTGATGCACCTTAAAACTACTCTGTGTACCAAGTACCTATCAGGGTCTGCTGTTGTTTAACCCTTGGCAGTCTCATCCTTGCAGGTAACCCCCAAAGCACGTCAGCTCCCAATATCATTAGCCTCGACAACTCCTGTTCTGCACAAACATCATGGTCACGCCACCCATGAGATGGAACTTCTGAAATCACGGTGATGTTTGCAGGTAATGTTAAACTTCAAGGTGCAAGTTACCTTCATTTGCCTCACATAAACTTTCAATTTCTCGCAGAAATTGCATTCAGCCGCCTTCACGGTACCCTCACGCAGTACCTTGAACCCTCTTCCGTTTTCTGATCCCTGTAAATTTTCAAGGGCCGAACGTCCGAGAGTGAACCATGCCATCACCAGTCTGTATATCACAGGGAATGCCGACCCCGGCTCTGCCACGGCCGCCGCTCCCGGGACGGGCGGGCAAGCCGCGTGTGAGCGACAGCGGCGGGATCGCTCCCGCACCCGGGCCGCTCCGTCAGGCCGCGAGTGCTGCAATTCACTGAGCACCGGGCATCGCAGCTGGGAAGGCGAGCGGGAACGGGCCCAGCCGGCTCCCTGCGCCCGGCCTCCCGCCACGGCAG
>VZRX01005070.1:25473-45180 GCA_013398075.1 Notiomystis cincta | reverse complement strand
GGCGTGCGGGGGGAAGGAGCGAGAGGCCGCGCCGGGGCTGCCGCGGGTGCCGCGGGGTTCCGAGCGGCGCGGCCTGGGCGGGTGCTCGGGCTGTCGGTTCGCTTTCCCGGGCCGCGAAGAGCAGAGCGCCGGATGGCGCCTGTGGCCCGGGCCGCGGGCGCTGCCCCCGCCGCCTTTAGCGCCGTGGCTCGGCAGCCAGCCCGGCGTGGGCAGCCGTCCCGTGTGCGGGAAGGATGCTCTTGGGGGAAGCCTTTCAAAAGATGCGGTCCGAGGCGGGAATCGTGGAATTGCTTTGTGTGCCGACCAGTTTTCCTATCCTTGTCGCGATAGTGAGGCACGGGATGTTTTGGGGCGCTTAAAGGTACTGTTTCCTCCGTAAATGTATTGCCACTACCTGCCTTACTGCACTGCACGTGGAAGAAAGGCAGACTTTAACTCCCTAGTGCAGCATGTTACATTGCTGAAAATTTCACGTTGTGGTTACATTGGTTCATCAGTTCTTCAGGATTTTCAGTTTACCATCAAACAATCAAGTGTATCTACTATGCAGGCTAATCCAACATAATTTTTTGCATTCGGTACCCAAAGAATATTAACAGTGGAAAAGCCGGGGCATTTTCTCTTTCCTTCCTGCACAGTATCTACTCTGCCTAGAGTTCCACAGCATCTTGGCAGTAACTTCACCACACAAACATTTGCCCAGTACAATTGCCTATTGCTTCAATCTGAAAAGCTTTTAAGATCTTCAGTTTTACGTTAAAGATTACTTAAAGGTATAGGAATTGATCTCTGGTAGCTGGAGATGCTGGATATCTGATACTTATATGGAAGTAATATTCTTTCATCCAGACTCTACTCTGATGCTTACTCAGTTATTGTTTACTCATGTAGTGCTTTTATGCCCAAGAGAAGAGAGGGGAATAAAGATCATAGTAATACATTAGCAATTAGGCAAAATCAGTTGATACTTTGAGAGCAGGTACACTAACTTGGCCATGGGTTCTGACAGTGATGCAGAGCAGTCCTTACATGAGGATGAGGTCTGCACCCCTAATTGTGCAATGGTGTTTTCAGCCTGTGAAACACAGGTGACAGCTCTTGCTGTGTTGTGTTGTCTGTCTCCTAGCTGCTTGATTCACATACTTTAATTCTAGTACATTGCTTGGTTAGCAGCATTTCTTACAGTAAGCTGTCTTAAATATAGGTGCAGGCATACTGTAAAAATAGTCCAGGGTCAGGAGTGCACTGGATGCTCATCAGACACATCTAGCACAGTAAAGCAAATTAGCTTTGGTAGCTTTCTGCACACAGTCACTGCACTACCAGAAGTCGTTTGATTTGATTTGTGCTCTCTGGAACAGTGAAACTTCCAGAAGAGAAAGTTTTCCAAAATTAAATCCTTTGGTATTGTTTGATGATGTATGGTCTCATTCAAAGAGCACTCCAGGCATCACATCATACGGAAAATAGTTGTTAATTGAAAAGTATCACATTAATAAGTTAAAAAGGCCCTTAACACTGCATCAAGAGCTTACTTTCTTCATTAGTCCTTGAGAAGTTCAGTTTTAGTGATGTGAAGAAGTAATTGTCTGATTTAAGGCCTCTGTCCTTGACTGTTGCTTTTTTCCTTTGAACAGTATTGTCAGAAAAGCCAACAACTTTCACAATCACTGTGACATCTGAAGCTGGAGAAAATGATGAAAGTAAGTTGATCATGTTTTACTCAGAAACTTCTGTATATGTTTAATTCTATCACCAACAGCTATGTATACCTCCACTTAACTCCTTGTAGGGGCCTGATACAGCAAACATTCCACTGCAAATACAGTTCAAGCAGTTGGGTGATCCTTGTTTAGTTTGCAGAAACGTTGTGCTCTCACTGTAGAACTGCTTTCTGCTGAATCCCAAAGGCTTTGTAGTGTAGCTTCAAAAAGTATGGGTTGTCATCATCCTTGTAGTGGCTCACAGATTTTTTTTTTCTGGCAACTGTGTGTGTGCCAGCCGTGTGGGAGAGTTGAGTCTGTGTGCTGTGAGCGTGCAGCCCTTAAGGAACAGTTCCAGAGCAGAAGGCTGTGGGTCCCAAGTCCCTGTGTATTTCTTAAGTACCAACAATTGTGTGGGCATGTTGTAAGCAAGCCTTGCTTTGAGCAGGTTTGAAAGCTGCTATTCTGGATACTATAACAGAAAGAATAAACTGGTGCTGTCTTATTTAGCTTTAAAGGAGTAAGGCCTGCTTAGAGCAGGTGTCTGTTTTGAGGAGACAGCTGTGCTTCCAAGAACTGTGAGTCTGGAACTAAAGGAAAGCTTCTCCCAGGTATTCTTGGCAGAGTGTGTAAAAGGAACTTGATTCTCTTTTGCCTTGTTTCCATTTTACCCTGGCTCAGGGCAGCTTCAGATTGAATGCATTTTTCTTAGGCAGTTCTCTGCTTACTAACTTCTGCTGGACAAAGTGTCCTTGTCCACAGTGTAGAGCCCTGGAACCCATCAGAGAGGTTGATGCTCCAGCCAGGCACACGGAATTTGAAGTGTTAATATGCTGAGATTTTCTCTGGTTCTGTTATTACGGCTCTTGCTGTTTTCCAGCTTTAAGTAGAATGTGAGAAGAGAATCTGAACTGCTCTAGTACCTGTCATACCACAGGTTTTTCAGTCTTCCTAAAGACCTTTCAGACATGAGCAGGTTGTAATAGTTTGTGCAAGTGTAAACTTTATTGTCTTAATTTCTTTGAACTCTTGAACTCTTAAATCTGTTCGTATTGTTTTAATATCTGTGTAAGAAGACTGTTCCTTATAGGCAAGAATATTTTATTTTCTATAATCTTTAGGCTGTTGATGCAGTAGAAAAATATACAATTAAAGTTATACAGAGTTATCACCATAAGAATATGTGTTTCTTTGTCTTCTAGCTGTCCAAACAACCCTTAAATTTACCTATAGAGAAAAATACCCTGATGAAACTCCACTGTATGAAATTGTCTCACAGGAGAATCTTGATGATAATGATGTCATGGACATAATAAAACTGCTAGAGCAGCAGGTAAGGAAAATGGAATATCTTGGTACAGCTTGATACCACTTCACCCTTTGGCTGGAATTTCTCTCTCAAATCAGTTGTTTTCTGAGGTATCTGCTACTGATCTGAAACCTGTTCCATACTATAGGGACTGACTTCGAGGTTTGTTTGGCAAACCTCAGTAATTGAGGTAAATTATGTTAATTAGGTAAGATATAGGGCTAATTCAGTGTATGCAAGAATGTAGAATAATGAAATGGAAGTACACAAAGCCTTCCTTCTTTTCCTCTTCTAGCTTAAGGTGAATTTGTTTAACTACGTAGTATTTGTGAAAATAAGCCACCTCAGTTTTATTTGGAAATACTAAAAAATGCCACATTGATTCATGATTCTTTTTAATAACATAACTTTGGGGGCAGGATGGATCTCATCAGCCTTTGGAATCAGTCAGAGTGCGCTGTGAAGGAAAGAAGGAAGCACTTCTTTGGTTTCAGGAATTCCTGGCAAGTCCTCACTGCCTTAAAATATCCATAACAAGTCCAGTGGACATTTTTAATTTTCAGTTTACTTCCTATAATTTTATTTCCATCAGCTGATGTTTTTTGGTTTTCCTGGGAAACTGTCTCACTTTAAAGAAACATGTAATAGAATTAAGGAAT
Source organism: Notiomystis cincta (assembly GCA_013398075.1). Lineage (NCBI taxonomy): Eukaryota > Metazoa > Chordata > Aves > Passeriformes > Notiomystidae > Notiomystis > Notiomystis cincta. The sequence goes on along the minus strand of VZRX01005070.1, from coordinate 41,509 downwards.
AAACTGTTCCAGGAGAAGAAAGGTTCTGAGTGACTTATCTCTTATGATTTACGATATTCAAATTCTAGAGTTGTGTTTCTACTGTAGAGGGTTTTTTTAATTCATGAAAAAGCGTTTCAGAAGGTGTCTGTAATGTGTTGATAACCTGAACACAGGTTATCATGTTTGTGTTTTGCTGTACACCCATTTGGGGATAACTAACTGGATTAACTGGCCAGTTGAATTTGAATTTTACACTGAGCTTTTGAGGCTGGTTCAGAATGTGTCAGCTGTGCCCTCTGCATTTGCACAATATCCTGCTTTCTAAACATATTTATTCAGGTTCTTCTGCTTGAAGTTGCCTTCTTTGTATTGTAGGCAGAAGAAAATTTAGGAATGGTTATGATCTTCACTCTAGTCTCAGCAGTACAGGAGAAATTAAATGAAATAGTGGATCAAATAAAAACACGAAGAGAAGAAGAGAAGAAACAGAAAGAAAGAGAAGCAGAAGAAGAAGAGAAAGTATGTAAAATAATGTTTTCAATGAAAAAGACTTTCAATTTCGTTAAAATGCATTGGTTTGATGCAGGAGCAGTTCTCAGTTGCAGTGGGAGAGGAACAGCTATCCTAAAGATGACTTAGTTGAAACCTAAGATTGTTTAATGAGTTTAAGTGATCTTTTCCCCCCCTTTTTTCTTAAGCAGTCTTTTTAGAGTCTAACTGCATGTTCACACTCCCTTCCAGCATTACTTCCTAAGGCAGGGATTTTTCCCAAATGAAATCAGATTTGCTGTAGACAGTTTTTTGCTGGAAGGAGGGAGAGCAAGAAGGAATGGGGAGTAAAAAAGTCTGGAGTGTGTCATGCTGCACACAGGCTCCATGGTTTGAGGAAGGCTGTCTTCCTTGGTAGACTGAGTGGATAGGCTGGAAGCAGTGGGACCAGTCTTCAAGACTGGTTTGCCCTCCCCTAGAATAGTTTTACCTTTGTGAATTGTGCTGTGATAAGACCAACTAATGAGTCTTCACTCATTTCCTGAGAAACAGCTAGAGAGTAATGGGACTTGGAAGGTTCTATATTTCTGAAAATGGGCAAAGAAATACCTAATTTTTTCTGTTTCAGCAATACAAAAGGGTTAATGTATTTTAATGGGCAATATTTCAGTGTAGATTGCACTTAAGGGTTGATAAGAAGTGCTGCCTTCTTACAGATAACCTGTATTAGTGGGGAGCTGTGAACTGTTGCACTCTAGGTCCAAAAGGAGTACACAGGGTTCTTCCATGAGAGTTTCCACCTCAGTATAGTTCTCTGAAGGAAGAGTCCCATGACAAAAACCATAGGAATGTGTTCTTTGTATATTCTCAGAATTAGGATTAATTTCTCAGAATACTTGACAGCAAGCAGTGCTTCTGGAGTGTTGTAATTTAAATAATTAAGAGAATGCTTATCTTCACCTGTAGCTTTGCAAGTTGTGTTTGTAGCCTTGTTTTCTGTTCTTTCAGCAACGTTTTCATGGCACTCCTGTTACCATTGAGAATTTCCTTAATTGGAAAGCCAAGTTTGATGCAGAGCTCCTAGAAATAAAAAGGAAAAAGATGAAAGAAGAAGAACAAGCAGGCAAAAATAAGCTAAGTGGTATGTTTTAATACTGGTGATGAAATTTCTGCAGTGGTACCAGGCTATAATGACAGGTCTAAAAGTAATTTTTACACAGATGATAGGTCTTGGCATCCTGCTCCATAGTCTGCATGGTTTAGCTTTGAACTGATTCTCTTGTGATGCTGGATCTACTTTTTAACCTAATTACCTGAAAAAACATAACCAATGTGGTCATGCTGTGTCACTGTTCTGTTTTCTCCTCACTTCTGGCTAGTTTTAATGAAATTTGACAGAGATGGAATTTTTAATGGTATTAAGTTTCATAAAAAGCTGTACAGGACAGGGGACATGCTTGATTCCTCTCTGAAGGGTATGCATTTGGGAATCTGCAAAGATGAGATAACAGAAATCAGGCTTCTAGTTTTTCTGTTCTTAGAAGTATTGTTAGTATGTGGTGTCTGTTTTCCTCTATACAAATGTAGTTTATAGAAGCTTCCCTTTACAAAACCAAAACCAGGCTTATTCTTGGATGTCATTAGTGTAATTCCAGTATTACCATGGACACCCACCAGTCTTGTTTGTGGAAGCTTTCATGAGCAATGCAAATGAACATGGAAGACTGGTGATTTATGTGGAAAGAGTCCTGAACTTTTCTTCCTGTCCCTCCCAGTCAGAAAGGCTTCACTTTGTCTTCTGTGATGTTGGGTTCACAGCTGTGTGTGTGTAGATCTAAGTTGCTTTTTGAATGGGAGAATATATGGAAAAATGTGGAGGAGCCAGCTGATTTCCTTCCCAGTTCCCACAGAGGATTTCTTGTGGAATGCAGGATGAAGACTAAAGCAACAAGGACTGAGCACAGGCTGTGGGATGTAAATTTTTCTGCCCCCCATTATTAAAGTCATAATAACATTACAGTGACCCATTTCACATATAAGATGAGGAAGTTTATTGGCGTGGATGAATTAAAAAAAACCAGAATGGGGAGCTTACAGAAATGAGCAGTTAAAAAGACTGCTAGAATTGGTTGATTTGAAAAGACTAAAATACACATGCTGAGTGTTGTTGCCTTAGGTTGATAATTGTTTCAGAATTGTTCTTGCTTATATATTATTTTTGAAATTTTATTCCTAGGTAAACAGCTGTTTGAAATGGATCACAACCTTGACACCTCTGACATCCAGTTCTTGGAGGAAGGTAAGTTTCTATTCGATTCCACAACTGAAAGGCAGTGCCTTAAAATAGGTCAAGGTTCCTAAGCAAAACCTGTGTAATATTTCTGGCTTAACATTTCACATCAGAATCACTTTCACATTTGAAGAACTTTCTGAGAAGTACTGCTTTGCAGAGTGAACAGAAGTAATTTTAGCTTTTCAGAACAAAACCTTTTCAAGATGATAAAGTGTATTTATTTGCAGCCTTGTGCTTGAGTTGATCTTATTTACATTGTTGCTATTCAAATGATTGGACTGGGAGCAAAACCAAAACAAAGAGAAGCAAAAACAAAGCAAAAAACTCCACCTCAACCCTGATTTTGTTTTTTTTTTTTTTTTTGTAACCTCTGATTTCAAGCACAGGTCTTGAAGTTTTGTCATCTTTTCTCTAAACCTCAACACCAATAGTAAACATCTTGCAGGTCAAAATTTATGCTATTTGCTTCTGTGCAACCCAGTTCTTTTTCATGGGTTCTGCAGATGTTCCTGTTACCTTGCCTAAAATACTGACCTGTTGCCAGATGAAAATTTTGTAAGCCTGTGCCAGAAAAATGTTAAACTTGGAAAACCAGTTGGAGATAAAGCACATAAAACTAGTTACAGTAACATATCTATTAAATTTGCTGTACTGCTTTTTAGTATCCTAGTTTAAAATACCTGAGTTTTGAGGTAAGGTAGTTCTTTAATACAGCTGCATTATCTCCTGGTATCACAAAACACAGGCAGAAGAGAGTCAAGGGTCTTCTCAGCAAGTAACAATTAAAAAAAAAAGTTTATGAATGTTAATGAGTATAAACTTGAAATGGCAGTAATGGGGAAGTTAGTTTCTTTTACAGGGAATAATTTAATCTTGTCTTCCTCCAATACACCTAAATTGAAGATGGTTTGTTGATGGCACATTTGTCTGCCTCAAGGGAGGAGCAGACCTCTCTCTACCTGGGCTCTGTGCCCAGATGATTTGGGATTAATACAATAATTTGTAATCCTGTTGCTACTGGTGATTAAAAACTCCCATTCTTATTGCTGCTTGCATTCTATCATAGATGCAACAGGTTACTAAGTCTGTTTTAATACTACAATAGTATGTGCTAGTAATTTTCAGAGGATAATGGCATTATCTTGTCTACAGCAAAATAATAGAAACTTTATTTGGTGACCAGAAGATGTCACTGTTGATACATAAAAATAAAATAGCAGTCCAAGTTTTATCCTTAGGTCAGCAGCATCTCTTTCAGAAGAAAATGCAAAAGTAGGCAAAGCTTCATCCTGCTTGTAAAATTTAAATCTGAGAGCAAATATATGTATGTCAGCATATGGTGTGTAAGGAATTTTTTTATGAACCTTGTGCATTTACTCACTAGGATAGTAGTAATTATTCCAGCTTTGAGGTCCTGAGCTCCTGCTTTGGCTGTCCTGGGGAGAAAGAATCTCTGCTTCTGGCAAATGTAAATGTTAATTTCATGCTCCCAATGAGTTCTGAGATGACATTTCTCTTGACTGGGTTTTGATATAAAGACAAAAAAAACTTCAGCTGTAAAAAGATCAAATGTGGCATTTACTTTTCCGTATCCATTTGATGTATAAAAAGCCAAGTTAGCAGCTACCTACACTGAAGAACTAATATGAAATAATCTTTTATTTTTTGTTGTTGTTAGTGTTTTCCTTCTTGCATGAGAATAAAGTATTTTTCTGTTCCTTACAGCTGGAAACAATGTGGAGGTTGATGAATCTTTATTCCAAGAAATGGATGATTTAGAGTTGGAGGATGAAGAGGATGACCCTGACTACAACCCAGTTAATTTAGATAGTGATTAGACTTATTTGAACTGATTCTGTCATCAGTATGGACATATGTAAGGACAGAGGGGCAGGCAGGAAAGCCACAGCATCTGTGGTTTTAGTAATAATGTGTATTGTTTCTCTTTTTTCTTAATTTTTTTTTCCAAAGAAAAAAACCAAAATATTTTAAATCCAGGAGAATGGTCTTCTGATGACTTTCACTATAAATAAATTTACTTTATTATTTCAAATGAAAAATTTGGGAAATATTGATCTGTCTGAAAACGCTTTTCTATTTTGTCTAATTTTTTTCCTTCCCACTTCTGTAATTGTCCTTTGAAGAGATATGGCAACATGCAAGATGGAAAGATGTTACAGCAAGCACTAAACACACCTGCATCTGAGTGCTGAGCAGCTGTTCTGTCTTCCACCTGGGATAAACATGGGCAGCTTTGGTGAATAAAAGGGATCACATACTATGCAGTTATTTATTTTTTGTTTCTTCCTCTTGTGGAATTTTTTAATAATTCAGGTCAGTTCTGGTGCCCCAATTTATCAGCTGTAGATAGACAGCACTAGTCACCTTTGTTGTATAGCCTTATTAAAGTTTAATGGAAACCATTTCCATGCAATTAGAGTAAAATTTTTTTGCCATAGTTCGTGAATAGTATTTTCAAAATAGGGAGTTCAAGTCAGTAGGGGAAAAAAAAATCAGAATGTGAAATCCTCTTGAAGTTTGTTTGATTTGTTCAGAGAGGGTTTGGGTTTTTTTGAATGTGTGCATCAATGAATTATGAAAAAAACAAAACCCACCCTAGGAAGATGAGTTTGCTTCTGGCAGCAGACTGTGTTGAAACACTTTGAGTGGAGTGCACATTACAGCAGCAGGGTTGATAGAGTGCTTTATAGGTTTGAATGTAACTGGTGTAGTTTTAGAAGCATCTTGTTGGCAGCCTGTGAAGGTTAGCACAGAATGCAGTAAAGCTACACATCAACTTGGGGATGTTGCCCATCCTGCAGTTGCTTCTGGAGCTAGCAGATGTTAGACTCCTCCCTTTCCACCCCCAGGAAGCCCAAACACTGCAAGAACGGTGGTGTTTGAACATGCTGTGTTTGAAACTGCAGCGCTAGAGGGATGATGGTGTCAAAAGACAGCTTGCCAAATAGAGAGACAGGCACCTCAAAGATTAAACACTGTGTGCTGAATTTTAAACACTGTTAGTAGACTGCCTTAACTGTGCCAGCCTCAATCTTTGAAGAGGGTTGCACTAAAGTATCACGTTGCTTAGAAGAATAATAAATTTATGAATTTTAGTGTTTGAAAGTTCCATATTCAAAATGAGAGGTTTAATTATTCAAATAATGTAATGGTTATAGGATTCTCTGCTCATATTGCTCAAGAACATCTGTTTAGGATGACCTCCTTTAATCTGTTATTTTTTATTCAAGATGAATGAATTTCTAATAGATAGAAGTAAGTGTTCAAGTACCCTGTAAATACTTTTATAAATTAACCATGTGCCTTTGTTCCTACTGCCCTCTCTTTGATCTTTTTAATTTTGGCTACTAAGAACTCTAGATAAGCATCTAGGTCTCTGATAATGTTTTATGTTTCAAAGCAATAAGCAGGATCTGTGCTCCAACAGAGTTACCAGATACATTAAAAAAAAATTGTGAGCTAATGTGATATTAAATCTTGTCTTTTCCAAAGAAACAGTTGGATTGAAAGCTTCATAGTTACTACATCCAGCTTCCTGTGTAATTGCTAGGATGCTTTAAAATGCTCTTCAGCACTGAACTTTATTTATTTCTGGTATGTCTCAATTCAGCTGCATAAAACCCCATTTAATTCCTAAGGCTGCTTTCCATTTTCAGCTCTGTATGTTTAAAACTGGTGTTTTTTTCATAAAAGGAGTGAATTCGAGCTCTTTAAATTTGGACCGAATCCAGGAATCTTGTGTAGTCTGTGCAAAATGTGGTAATCAGAAAATTTTTGAAGTGTTTCACTGATAAGTCATCTCCATATGAAAGAAAGTTTCTCATTAACTATATTTCTAGAATAATGAAATTTTCTAGTCTGTTTTCACACTAACATATTTATTGGTTTTCATGCAGAGAATGTATAGCTTAAAAAATGTTAAAATGATGTAAAACAAGTTAAAATGTGAAAATGTGTTTTTGCTGTTCTAGTTCAAAGCAGAGGAAGTAATAAGGGTTGAAGTGACAAAAAAATTGCATAAAGTCTGTTCCTCCAGGTGTTTGGAAGAAGTTTTAGTGACTCAGTCTGAACTGCAGATTTGTTTAGCTTTGTTAGTAATTAACATCTGTGAAATAAAAGGGAATTTGACTGAGAGTAAGCTTGGCTCTGTGTGTTAGTTTGCTGAGTGAACAGAGGTTTTTCTTGGTAGAAAAAGTTTAGGTGGAATATTTAAATTTCTTTATGTACTTTCATGAGCTTTGACAGAATTACAGTAATTTACAATCCTGGTGCTGACAACCTTTCTTGTATATTGTTTTTAACCGCCTCAGTCCAAAGCATGCACTGTAATGCACAGAGGGAGGCAACAGTGAGTTGCAACACTGCACCTTGACCAGAGCAAATTTAGTTTTGAACAGGCTGAGTGTTTTAAATAGTTGGTGCCAGAGCTCTGTTAAAATTCAGAGGATGGTGCCTACCACATCAGGATGCTGTGGGTAAAATCTCAAGCATGCTGCAAAGCCTAGGATTTGCATCCAAATTATGACTGCATTATTGGCATCTCTCCTTTTCTTTCTATCCTTCTTTCCCTCTGACACCTGCCTCACAGACCAGGGCTAATGAGGGAGCTGACAGTCCCAGGAACTCTCTTCCCTAGTCTGAGCCCCTCTAGTGTCCTAAGCATTTAAACTTTTCACACTTTATAGGCCACTTCTACATACCTACTGAAATAAATGCATTTTCGTAACTATTTTTTTATTTCAGAAAAATGAGTGATTTATGCATTGTAGTATCTGTACATGTTCACACGTTTCACTGCTTCCAAAAATGACAAGTTCTTACTGCCAGAGCACATGAAACATGAGAGAAACAGGTTACTGGTAAGGCTCTTACCTGTAACCTCTATTTAGGAGTCAACTTAAAAGGGAGTCTAAATGAGAGGGATTTATCTAAGCTCCAGTTACAATAACTGGATGCTGTGGTATGATACAGCTGCTAAAGCAAAGACACCCAGTGCTACCTGCATCCCTCCTCCCAGCCTCCAGCTCTCCTCCTGGAGCTCTTCCATTCAACCAGAGCAGCATGGCCTAGGTACAGTAAACTGCCTCAAATACCCAAATGGCACTAACCCTACACAACAGAGCCACCAGTCAAAGGCGGCTCAAATGTCCTTTTGGGAGAGACATTATAAACACACAAAAAATAGAAATTAAAAAAAAAAAAGGATGAAGATGGAATAAATACTTTTAAAAAATATATTAATTTTATTCATTCATGGTACAAAAAGGAGTATTTTCTTCCTCTGCCCCAAAGGATTGTCTTGCACAGCACCTAAAGCACACACACTTAATTCTGGACACTGCCTTCTTAGACCTCTTAGACAATGCCAACACTGATCCACCTCCTAAGCACATATGTTCATGTTTAAAAGTGATACATCTAGAGAAGCCAGCTAATTGAAAAGAAGTTTACTAGTAAACTAATCCCTGTGGAATAGACTGAATCATGAAGAAATAGAGGACTGGTCACAGTGGCAGCATAAAGGCATTTACAGAGGTAAACCATGACCAGGAACTCCAATTAAGTAGCTCCACAGTATCTTTATCCACTGCTCATTAACAACAGTGCATAATTTGCTACAAGACAGTAGGTGTTGCTAAATCAAGCAACTAAGAAAATAACACATTTTCTAGTAAGACAAGGACTGCATTACTTCTGAGTTACAGTAGTATCAGGATGCCAGAGTTGTGACTGAACACAAAACCTACAGGTTTACTCCAATGTTGTGCTTCCCCAGAGCCCCCAAGCATTTATGGAGACAGCTGAATTCTAAAAATTGTTGAGTTAGGGTCCATGGTCCAAAAGTTTAATGTTTTGCACCCAGCAAGTTCCAGAAGCAGGTCACAAAGGCATCCTTTAAGGAATCTTCTCTGATGTTAAGACCTGAGAAGCACGGCAGCGAGCCTAAAAATAGGTGGGGAGAGAGGAAAAGAAAAGACTTTAACAAACAAAATCAGCATTTTAAAGACCTTCTTCCAAATTAGTAGTTTAGTAATCTTAATGAGTGTAAGGGGTTACATTTCATCTTAATTAAATGGGAGCTTCCAAAATAACACTCTAAACAATTGATATTTTAAAACATAAATCTAATCTTTGAAAAGAAGAAAGAAGTGGCAAACCAAAACCAAATGAACACCACCACCCCTGCCAAATCCCAAACAATTTTTTTTTCCACCATGTCCTGAATTTTAAGGCTTTTTCCACTAGGAGGAGAGGATGGCCATGTTTCACTGTTATTTCTGACATGTTCAGGGCCAGAAAACACTTAAGATAATACCTCATTTCAATATACACATGTTAAATACAGTTCAGCAAGGGACTCAGTTGCCAGTTATTTTCATAGTTTAACTAAAAGTCTATCCCAAAGCTTGAACATGCTGAGCAGTGCTGATAAAACACCACAGAATTGGAACATGGGTCCTCAGAATCTATTTGTTAGTGTAGGAAAGAAAAAGCTTAAGAAACAAAAGCCACGTCTGGCAATCAGCTGAAAACTTCTAAGGTCTTAAAAAAGGTAAAATGCCCCAAGGTCAAACACATGGATAGGATTTAGAAAAATTTCAACAGCTCAAACCTCTGAACGTAATTTTGCACTACAAATGTTTGTAATTAACTTGCATGCTCAAAAATCAGTTAGGAGAAAACATTGTATTTTAAAAAAGCCTAATTTACATCTGCAAACAGCTGAAAGCTTCATACAAGACTTAGAAGCTGTCAGTTGCATCAAGGCAGCATCCATTTATATGCAAAATGGTTTTGGTTTTGATATCCTGGGATTATATAAGCAGATAGCAGGAAAAAAGAAAGATCAAGCAAAGTGAAGAGATGCAAAAAATCCACCATGCAACCATATATGCATATGCATTCAAAGATGGTCTTAAATTTTCACAAATAGAAAGTGTTTTCTGGGATACTTACAGCTTTTTCTTCCAAAGAGAGCACCCCATTTACAGCCACTATCTGGTATTGCTTTTCTTTTAGGCCACCCACAAATTTCCTAAGTAGTTTGAGACCAGTTCCATCACTGTTTTGTTTCAGCAGTTTCTGCATTTCTTGGGAAGAACATCCCGGGTCAAACAGTAGCAAACAAAAGCTTTTGTTCTTCTTCTCTTCTATTCCAACAACAGTACGACTGTGACCTATATAAAAATAAGAGTTTCAGTGGTTTAAAAACACATAAATCCCATTTACTACCTTGTAACATACAAATGATTTTCAGATCAAGAAAGGCATTACTTGAAATTTAAGAATACAGTTAATAAGAGTGCATGTCAAAAGGTACATTCAGCTTTCCATCACAATCACATTCAGCTCTTCCATCCACTAAAAACACAAACTTTAATGCTGCTCTTACTAAACAGGAAGATTATGGGAAATAAAGCCATGCCTTCAATTCAATGAAGAAAAACTAAAAAATGCTGCTCTGAACTGCAGTACATCTAAAGAGAGATAGAGAATAGTGAGAAACCAGCATATTGTGACACTGACCTTGATGTTGCAAGTAGATAGGTGGTTTGGAAGTACACACCACCTTTGCACCACCTTCATTCTCTGCAGAATAGTAATGCAAAATCCACTCGAACAAGCGAGGGTGTGTACCCATAGGGCCAGTGGGTTTGTGAAAGTCAATTATTTGGCACCTACAAAACAGGCAATGAAAACAACAGTAACACTTCAAGCAGGTTGCTTGTTAGAAGAATTTTTTCACCTCTGGGTGCCTTCCTCCTGCACCAAGTGGTCTTTATTACCTTCTTGTTTTTTACTACAGGAGTAGGGGCCACATAATTACAAAGTAATGCAACATATCTGGTCCCAGCCAGGAAAATTTATTATATAACAAAGAAGTGCTCTACCCTGTTCAGACTAATAAGAACTTGTGAAACTTCCAAAATTAATATTACGTTTTTTTTTTATGTGATACATGTACACTAGAGAATCCAATTAAAAGCCATAGAAAATAGCTGAAATTCAGATTCTTCTTAGGAAGAAACTTCTAGAGAAATGAACTTTTAAATCAATGCTTTAATTTACACATGTGGCATAATTCTGCATCAAGTCTCAATGATCTAAGCAGTTACTCAGTTTATGTACCTCCTATAAGTAGTTACATGTACCTGTAAGTAATGACACAGCTTCATGCTCCATTAAATCAGATCTCTTTATATATGGTTAAATTTAGTTGCTAAGGTGGCTTTGTCATCACACATTTGGGAATTCTAACCTTTAAAGGCACAGCACTTAAATCAGCAGTTAAAAATAATAACAACAATAACAACAACAACAACAAAAAGCAATATTTACTTTATCCTGAGACTGGTTAACAGTGAATAAATTTCACATGCTCCTATCCATGCTTTGGAACCATGTAATCTGTTGTTGAAGTGAGATGCCCCGTGAGGATCAAAACCTTCTCTCCAGGCATCTTCAATCATGGACTGAATCTTTGGGATACTAGGAATTAGTGTAGTATCTGGAACAGAAAAGCTTTTGAATTGTTGTTACAGTGATTGATATAGTCTATTAATTAAAAATATTCAGCTTCTTTTATAAGAGGCAGTTGATGTTACAAAGATGCACCAAAAAAACTAAAGGTAAAACTTCAACTACATCATTTCTTGCCAGTATTCACCTCTGACTCTTTCACAGTAAGTTCCAGTGGTATATACCTATATTTAACAGGTATCATTGACCTTGTAAGACTTGCTGTGTAAATGAAAAGGCAAAACATCAGTCAGCAGGTTGTCATCCAAGGCACGTGGAACAAACAGCATTTTGTCTAATACCTCTCAGGCAGTCGTTGTAGGAGCTGTTTTTCAGCAGTGAGGAAAGGAGCATTTGGAAATTCCTGTACCCACAGCCCCAGCCTCTGTCACCCAAAGATGAGTGGAAGTGATCTACTCCCGCTGAAAGCCACACACGCCTCACATCTTTGTTCTCATTCTGATAGTACTTGCACAATGCTTCAATGACTCCTAATGGAAGACAAAATATGAAGGTTATCTGTAGAATGAACTACTAAATTTACCAGTTCCTTCCCCAACTTGTAACAGATACAGATTAATACAATTTATTTTAAAACTTCATTATATTTAGAGCTCAAATCACAAAACCAGTGAACACTGCACCCATTTCATTTTGATGGTGTTTACTTTGATGAATTTATGCACTATGAAGCTTTCAAAACTAAACCCATTTTTTCACTGTTGCTACAAAATGATTATTTTAAATTAAACAGCTTGGACTGAATTATAAACTGTGATGGTCACAGGAACTATTACAATGATATAGAAATCACATGTCACCCCTGCCACCTCCAGCACAACTTCATCTTAAAAACATGGCAAATCTTATGTATACTATTTAAACCTTTGATTCCCCCCAACTTATTTTTCCTGGAGGGGGAAAAACTAAGGGGGGGGAAAACAACAACAAAAAAGGAATGGCAGAGAACTTGAGAACTATTGTAAATATTCTAAAATAACCCTCCTGCAGGATATTCCAAGTTCTCAATTGTTACATGAAAGCATATGCTTGGGAATGCTCTCTCTAATTCATATATGTAAATCCTCAAAGCCCCTTCATTGCCACGCTCTTGTAAAGAGAATTATTCCGTAGTCAGTGCAAATTATTTTCTTTGTTTTGTTAAAGACTGGTTTGGTCACTACAATCTAAGGTCTAGAAAGTACAGTTTTAGCTGTATAAGTTTCAGCATCTTTACCTGATGTCTTTGTTTTCCCATCATCTATACCAGAAGCCAAACTTTCCATCATGTCAGCTTTTCTCTTATGATATTCGAAGGGCAGCATCCTCCCTCTATCAACTTCTCTTTCCATGTTCTTTAGAAATTGCTGCTTGAAGCCACCAGAATTATCCAAACCATACTGTCTCTGTTAGGGACGGAATATGCATGATTTAAATCACATTTTTAAAATTCATCTTTTGTCCATGTAGTTTCTCAAAATCACTATCAGTAACTTTGAAACATGGTGACACATAAAAACTTCAGAATTACAATTATTTTGGAGCTGAAGAACAAGCTTCATCCCTGAACATGGATGTGGGAGTAGGAAAGCCCCATCTGGAAGAGCAGACACATCCCTCTGCTCCCTCTTGGCAGAGCCATTGACACACCTGGCAAGGAGGTAGTGAGAGTGGGAAGTGAGTTACTAGGGCTGCAAGATGGGAGGCAGAGGGAAGTAGGACCTGATGGTATTCCAGTGGAGGACAGCCAGGATGTCGCTGGCACTCTGGCAGGGAATATGCTCCAGGCTGCGCTGCAAGGCAGAGCGCTACACTGGGTGGGGCACAGGCAGCAGGTGGGCTGGGAGAGCAGAACAGCAAGCACAGGGAGCAGCCCACCCCACCCTGAGCCAGCACCACTCAAAGCTGTGAAGCCAGGCAGCTCAAGGCTGTCATGTCCAGCACCTCTGCCAGATCAGCATTGCCAAGAGACTGAATTTGCTTCCAACCCATCCCTGCAGCACTACCTCAACACAGACCGTGTGGCTTGCAGTCTGACCTGCTAAGGCCATTCCAAGACACTACAATTCCAAGATACACAGCTTCTAAAGGCACAGCTGGTTTTAAGTTTGCCACTAAGGAACAAGAGTGTACCTGCAGCTTTTTAAATTCTTCCCTCTCTCGTTTCTCTTCTTCTGATCTCTGCCGTTCATCTTCTTCGGTCTGGAGTCGCTGAGCCAGTTCTAGATCTCCAATGTTTCCATCTACCCCAGAAAAACATTCCAAAGTGAGGGGACTTGGTCAGGAGGTCAGTAATGCTTTGAGGGATCAGTTGTTTGATTTTTAGAGACTCCTTTCTAAGCAGATACACATAAACACAACTGGGCATTAATGTTAGGAGATGCACCCCACATTATTTTGAGCCATTACCAACGAACGCTGAACAGGACTGACTGCATTCAGCCTACCAACACTCAGACTCTTGACTTGGACTAAGTTTATGCACTTACTGGAGCAATTACTTGGCAAAATATGTGTTTACCATTACTGTACCACTGAGAAGACAGCTTTTGTTTACTGTTTTCACTTCACTGTTAGCAAGAAGCCACAGTTCCTTTAATATCACTTATTAGCATCAAGGACCATTGCTTGCAGCCTCATAAGGAAGTAACAGAAATTTACAATCAGAGGACTGAACAGGGAATCTCTAAGATTCTGTCAGCTATGTTATGAAATAAAATTAGTTTAGATTATTTTGACTTTAATGCAATGACTAATGAATCAGCAAAGTATTTGCAGAAATGAATTGAGAAAAAAATACCAAGTTTTCATAAGCTATAAATTCTCAACTCATCACAGTGGAACGTGCCACTGTAAATTCCATTTAGAAAAACAAATACATAAAATACTGCTGTTTATTAAACATTTTTTTGCTCTAAGTTTTTCTTTTGGCTAACATGCATTGCAAAGTTGCATTTACTTAGCAACAATGCATAGACAAAGATTTCTTTTAGCATGGTAAATAAGTGGAGCACTTGGGCAAGTGATAGGACCTAACTATGTTAACTTCATTATACACATGTCCAAGTTCCCTTTAAACACAGAAATATTAAATTTAAATTTTATGTGAGATTCTTCTCTACAACATGCAAATATTTGCAAATACTTTCAAGTATTACCAAGCCTGTACCCTTTCATGTACCTTCTGAAAAGTTATGTTCCTGTAAGTGTAATTCCACGTGCTCTTCAAGAATCTGAATGTCTGTACAGGTAAGACTACACATAGGACATTCATATAGCTGTTCACCATTTCCTGTGTCTGAAAAAGAAATGCAGTTTCTTGATTAATGCAATTACTATGGCTTTTTGCTAGAATAATCCCCTAACTGATATACAATCTAAGACAAAGACACAGTAATGAAGTTTGTGTTGCCACTGAAGTTCCCCAGTGAAAGGCAGCAAATTCTAAACAGTTGTTACTCTCTTAACCACTTAAGATTTTGTATCTAAATACACGAAAATTTTAAGACCTGTTTTCCTCCTTTTCATTAAGTTTTGCCCCATTTAACTTACAGATCACTATTTGCTATGATAATATTTGTACCAAGAAATGCTTAGTCTGAAATATCAAACTATTAATAAAAAGATGTGTTCTGCTAATGAAAGAACCTTTGCTTACAAAAATTTGACATTCATGTAATAACAGAGCAGTTGGTGGGCCAAAAGAATAAAAAGTGCTGTCATTCTTATTTTGTTGGTCGTCCTGCAGCTCCTCAAATAAGTGTTTTTTCTGCAGTTTTAGGATTATTATTGAGGGTCCCATGCAATACAGCCAATGTTCAAAAGGATTTCTGGAGATCATCTAGTCCCTGGTAGAATGGTCAAATCAAATAGGGTAAGTTACACATGGCTTTTCCCGGTCATTTTTTTAAATAATTCCAAGTATAGACTCTCCACAAACTCCCCAGAGAACATATTCTAGTGTTTGACCGCTCTCACAGTAAAAAGAAGTGTTCTCGCATTTAAATGGCATTCCTCGGATTCTGACTTGTCCCTCACTCCATCTTTACTGCTCTCCTCTTGAGTCCCCAGATTCAATCTACACCTTCCTCGGTTCACAAAACACAAGAACTGATATCCTGTATTAGTAGCTTCTGGAAAGCATTTGTCCCAGCTAAATGTTTAAGACTGGTTAGAGGAAAACTTGGTCATTTAAATTCACCAGCAGCATTTAACACAACGCTGCAGAACAGTTTGCTAAAACATGCTAAATACATAAAAAGCCCGAAACACCTCAATACAACTATTTTTAAAGTAGAAACAATCACGCAGACAAGTAAATTATTCAAGCTCTGCATTATTTGCACCCATGGAAGTAAAACGTTCAACGCTACGATCTGGGGGTGGGGTGGGTGCGTTGTGGGCTTTTTTGTTAAGAAAAACATTTTAATCGCAGATTATGCAGTGTGGTTGACTGCACTGGCACATTCTGCATCCTAACCATCATTTATCTGGTCAGTATATACAAATTGTTACATCACAAATGCCAGTATTCTACGGCTATTACCCACTAGCACAGATGCCCCTCCAAGTTTCTGAAATAACTACCACCAACTTCGGCCAGTTAGGCAAAATTCCGGTCACGCCTAAAATAAAACACAGTATCTAAACGCGTAACTATTGCCTTTGCTCCAACGTTATCCCCCGGCCGTCCTCCGTCGCCACTCCGGATGCCCGCGGGGAGATCGCTCG